>JASAMV010006187.1:0-36136 GCA_030248065.1 Rhynchonema sp. JSB1_4
TTCTAAATCCTGCTCATTTTTTTGGCAAATAATCTTTTCTTCTGTTTCGGTGATGTTTTTAGTCGCCTTTTGCTCCTGTGCGTAACCACTGATATCTTTTTACTTTGGGGAGTAAACAATCTTGTATAGGTGTTTTATATGCGACCAGCATGATACCGAGAACCATATCCTAATTCTTGCCGCGCGACAGCAGGCATTTTTCTTCTTGTATACACTTCTGGGCACGCATAATGCGCGACAGCAAGAAAAGTCAATTTGAGCTAAAAGAACGTGCATTACCTACTGTACATGTGTAGGTACTGAACCTTTCTTTTATTCAACCAAGTGCCAACGCATTCTAAAACCACCTGAAATTTTCAAAAATAAAGGCTTCTGGCCATAGTACTTGTGTGTGTACACGAGGCAGGCGAAAAAACGCGGAAGGAGCGAAGCACATCTCTCTCCATCATTTGCAGAAGCTGCGGAGAAGAAAAGACCGCACTTTTACCCGCGGGAGATATTGAGTATCCAAAAACGCTGAATGACTTAAGAAGTATCCGGCACCGAATAAAGTTGGCTTTAGCGCTAGACCGACATCCAATCTTCTCTTATGACGCATATTTTTCAATCGTTTCTGGCCATTCCTGACACCCTCGCTTGTGTGTCAAGGTGGCCGCGTGCTAACCGGCTATTTGCACCCTAAACGCCGCAAGACGGTGCATGGTATAATCGCGCAAAATCAAAAACCCATTTTCAGGTCAATTTTCACCCGTGCGGTGCGTGTAGCGTGTGCTCATGTATTGGAATTTGTGGCTATCTAAAAAACAGGATACGAAAAATGGAACTGCACGCAATGCGTTTTTTTGTCAAAAGAACCAACATGTAACATAACCGCGATTCGGGAAAATGGCTGGAAATGCTTGCTTGGAAGCACCACAGGCATGAAGAAGACTCGTGGACGAAACCGCAGCACTACACACACAGTCGTAAAAATTATGACAACGCCCCGTACCATGGCAAGTATAAAAGTGAGTGGGCCATAGTTTGGGAACTAAACATGATGAGTTTTGATATTATTTTTTCATTCACTCATGCGTACAACTGAGCAATGCATACATTTCGTACGGTTTCAATCAAAAACCCAAAATCGTGCAATAACAACTGTAATGTCTTTCATTGGTTGCGCCTTTCTGGAAAGCGTTGGGTTGGGTTTCCTCTCAAACCCCCTTTCTGTGGAACCGATAAGTTGAAAACTTCCTGCGGACAGCAACAAAACATACTTTGAGGATCTTGTAAATTGAAACATGCTGATATGAAGCTTCCTCCTCCTTACTTCATTTGCATAAAATTACAGGTTCAGTGGGATTAAAAGTACAGAAACTGTGGGCGTGTTTGTTATTCATGTACCCATGTGTTCTGGCCCGGGTCTCGGATGAAAAAACATGATAATTTGCATTAGGTGCGCCAATAATAACCACAGCTGTACAAAAATTAGCATTGGGAACAGTAATTTCCCGTATTCACCACGAGTTCCCAGTGAGATTGAGTTCTCGAGACCGCACTGTAGAAGTTTGATTAAGGCCCTGGGGCTCATTTAAGACATGCGTCTGTTTTGGGATTTTTAAACAAAAAATTTATCCCAAATAAGCCCCAGGGGGTTTACTCGGCAAACTTCCAAATAAGCCCCCTTTATAGATCCAGCTGCAGAATGAAAGAAGCGTCATATGATACATTTGTAAACGCATGCTTTTTGGCCATCCATGAACATTATAACCATTCTTATAATTGTTACGTGATTGTTTACAAAAGCAAATCATTGCGATGATTTGACAAAAACACGTTGCGGAACATGCAAACTTTTATCACGCTGCCGAGGGACAGAAAAAAATTGACCCAAATAAACCCCGGAGGCTTATTCGGAAAACTTGCCAAACAAGCCCTCGGTGGGGTTTATTCGAGGGGTTTAATCGAACTTCTCCGGAAGTAATGCACAGAAGTCTCCGATCTGTGCTAGATGGAACCAAATACACAGAACTGGATGGTAAATACGGGGAACGATGCTGCCACGCACAATCAAATTTCATAAACAATGGAGACCGTTATATGTTATCATATCTATGACCTGCTCTTTCTCTCGGTACAGAGTGTATGCACTTACGTACATAGGCTACCCGTGTATACCGTTTCAGATATCCACGAGTGTGACTAAGAGTACGTATTTCCGTACATCATCAAAAGTCGAATGAGCAGCAAGCTGAGTGGTGCACATTTAGCAGCTAAATGGAGCATAAGCAGGCAGATGCGGCACGAAAAGGTACCGGCTGTACATACCTGTACGTGCACAACTGACTTGGCTGGCTCCAAATTCAATTACCGTATACGCTGTCTGCGGTGAGCGGCTAAAGGCTGTGCACGCACCGAATAAAACAAGTCGCTCTTTTCAAAAGCGCGTTGCTTTGGTCATGGCCATACCTACTGTATAACTAAACGTGCAGTTCGCCGTTTTTAATGGGATTTGAATGGCTATGATTGCATATGTACTATGTACTACTAATACCCCACAAGACGTAAAATCGGTCAGGTCCCATCTTCAGACTTCGTTCCCAATACGAACTGAAGTTAGGGCTGGGGGTCGAGTGGATTAAACGTTGATCTCAATCTTGCCTACCCATCACGTTCAGAGTTAGAACCTGGGTCATGCAGGATTCAAGGTCTTGTGTTCAAAACATCGTTTTACCTCTCCGAATGCATTTAGCACAGTGCCCAGGCGACTATATTCATTTCGCCGGATGCAGGCGTTTGTGTGTGTCTGCACATTATCGGGCATTTAGCAAGCAAAAAAGAGCTAGCTGGTAAAAGAAAGCCAAGTGCACTTACACGCACTGTTTGCTGAACACCCCCACAAGCCCAGCCATCGCATACGTGAAAAAAGTCAACGGCGGAAACAACATCAGGTACTGCATATTAGAAACATCGAGTTTTTTGCAAAGGTTCCAGACGTTTGCTGGCGGAACTAACTTTGATTTCGGGTTCCATCCCAAGACGGTTCCACATTTCTTACTGACTTTTCTTGAGGGCCGGAAAGAGCAATTTCCAACGACGTTTGCGAGCAAGTGAGCCGAGCTCATTTGCAGTGTGGGTATCCAAGGCATGGGTACAGTATGTATACTATACACAACCACACGCGTGTTTGAATGAAATCCCAGTTACATACACTGTAGGTTCATATTCCGTCCCCACCGTTACAAGTACACCCACATGCATGTGGTAAGTCAGTGGTTCTCCCTGGGTAATAACCTTGCTTGAGGGCAACCAACTTCGATGATGATAACCTTATTATCCGTCGAACCCTCAGTCAATTCCGGTAAACATCCCATCCCGTTCACATGGACGGAACACCGTATTATGAAGTCAGCAAGCAAGACTTGTCACCGCCTAAGGGTATGTGCCTATATTTAGGTACGCGCCTGTCTTGCACCAGACCGCACCAGAGACGATGTGCACCCAAATGTACATCTCCACAGTATGTATACTTACAGTACCTTCTACTTGGAGACCTGAAATCGTCAAGCGTGATGTACTGTATGATGCATACAGGTAACACGCGCACATGCTATTCCAACGCAAACAAAGCGAAAACCACAGACTTTCGAAACACTACTGGAAACTCGATATAGTTCATTCTACCTGGAATAAAAACAGAATCCGTTTGTTTTGCTATGTTTTAATTTAATGGCTTGAGTTGAATAAACACGGGCTGAACAGAAAACACTAGCTGGCGCATGTATATAGCAATTTGCAGAATTAAATTGTGCTAGTCCTTGTTTTTTTCACCAGTTTGCACAATTTACTTGTCATTTTCGTTCATCGGACACTTCAAAAACAAAAGAGGATGATCCGCCGTTATGGTTGATCCATGTATGTATGTACCCGAGTGCCCGCATGACGACAAAGTAACGACGTTTGTCGGCGCGGCGGACGTACTAAAGCCAAACGGGAAGCTGTAGATAAATTGCGGGAATTAAGCGAATAGCGCGCCGAAAGCCAACAAAAAATATTTAAAACCCCGTCCGAAATGTTCCAAATGCACCGACGACTGCTATTAATAGTCGTCGGCGGTGCGGTGCTGGTTTGCAACTTTAACCAGCGCCAAACACAAACAAATGCCGCCACGGTTGTATCGGGTCAAGCAGATACTAAACAACCGAGTTCCACTTATTCGATACGTAAGTTTGTGTGTGTGTATTTGCCATTGAGAGGTGATAGGGTTCGGTGACCAGTACTTGGGTACTAGGCTACAGTGTGCACTTTGTTTGGGCGTTTAGGTTTTATCTCCGTTAGGCCAGGAGTTAGACAGCATGAGACTTTTGGCCCAGCCATCGTTAGAAACCATGATTATACAGCGATACAGGCTGAAGGCTGCTAAACTACAAACCGTTAATGACTCTGGAATCCAGTGTCAAGACACTGGGACCTATGAATCTTTGTAACCACAACTATGCGGTTTGTGGTTCAAATTCGAGTGATACATATAGTCCTGCTGACTGCGTGCTGCTACATCAGCGTATGCTGGCTGTTGCGTGTTTGTGAAGCGGTCCCTTTGGTCGGAAGCTTGAAACGGTTCTCAGTTCCAAACTTGTGAGCATGGCAAATTAACGACAAAATCACGCGCAGCTGTACATCCTTGTGGGGAAAGGGAATCGCACGTTTTTAGAAGAATATATTTGTTTTTAGTTATTCTGAGTGATTACTGTCTCATGTAATATTTGTGATGAACATGGATTATAAGCATCGGTGCATACCATCGTCGGCGCGTTTTTGTCTTCATTGAAATTCAACAAAGTTTATGCAGCAACATTCAATTAAGTTTATGGCATACGAACACGAGAATCCAAGGAAACCAATCTATATGTATAAGTCACGCAGCAAATCTATGAAAGGGAGACAGAAGATCATGAAAACACCGCCCTCTGGGAAGACACCGAAACAAAATTAGTAAACACTCAGGTGCAAATAATGCGCGTGGGAGCACGGTGTTATCATGCCCATCTGTGGTTTGTCCAATCGTGAGTCTGCAAAGGCGACAACACTCACCCAGTTGTATGCACTTTAAGTGGGTTATGGGCAGGACAAGAACGGGCTCGACTTGGGTTTGCTTCTGACTTGGCATCAAAGAAGATTTAGGCTGTGAGCAGATGCAGAGCAGCGCAATGCGGAGTGCGCGGAATGAAAACCAGCGTAGTCATCACCGCCATGAAGCAGCTGCCGCCGTTCGGACACTAACCTTACAGTTATGTATTCGTAGCCGGCTGGCCCACCGTTCACGGATGTATAGTATGTATGTAAAGGCAATTTTCATGCCAAACCAAAGTCAACACTATCCGCGACCGCCGGGATGTCGGCAAAGTGCATAATAATATTATTATCGCACCCATACGCATTTGCGTTTGTTGCAGTGGTGATCACGGACGACAGCAGCGTCGAGGGTTTCAACTACCTGAACATGTCCGTTCAATGTCTGGACAAATGTGTGCTCCTCCCTCCCTTCGTCGCACCGGCGAGTGTCGACATCCGATTGACGCTGGACTTGGTCGATCTCAACACCGAACGACATCTCGAGAACAGTGCGACCGCCAAACAAAGTGCTGGTCAGTGTAGGGTGGGGATGGGGAGAACTGCGCGAAGGAATCACTCAAAATATTTGTGACAGACTTTGTGATTTTCGCTTAATTTTGCTAAAATACAGTCCACCGTCCTTATGGTGAAACCTTCCAGTGACTGAATATTGGAGGGTGTGGACTGGCAGCAACCAAACAGGTGACTGACAGTGCATATGATCGCTCAAAATTTGGAAAGTATTCCAGTGTTTTTTGCATGCCTGCCTCTGATACATCTGCATGCACATTTCACTCTAATCATGATTCACTGAACGTTTGCACTTGAATTTCCAGCAATTACCCTGTGTAACAAGGAATGCAAGAGAAAGGAGGTACTCGATAAGTTGAAGCGGCGAGGTTCGTCAAACGCGTGTGCCTCTATCAATTCATAACATTCTGTCCTATATACATATATCCTGAACCTAATTTTACAAACAAGCAAAAACCGTTTTTCTCAAAATTTTTAGTTTGCGAAGCACTCGCGACCTACGGCTCCTCGTTTGTGATCAGTTTGGTCACCCAACCAGCCCACATTGGTATTGTCCGCCAAGTGGCGGCCCTTTCGAAAATACCGGTGATACAATTGGACCATACTGATTGGATCTACAATCAGTTCAAGACGAATTCCAGTAAGTAAGATTTAATAGGTCTGAAATAAGAAGTAAATTGGAATTATCTTGATTTTCAGACACCACTGTCGATCCGGTTGCCGAAGGCAGCGCTGGTTAGCTTACATAATTACCACAACTTAGGTTTATCATCTTAATTTTGTTTTCGACACTCTTACGTAGAATTTTTTTAATGGCGATCAATTTTTTGTTCCTTGATTTGCCATTTGGTGCAGATAGGTAAGGTACAGGTTCATACACACACTCGAGAGGGTCCCAGTCATGCCACGGACTGTATTAGTCCGTCATTACATGATCGTGTTTCAAAACTTTTTGTCCAACAGACAACACCAACCTCGACAACTACATGAATGTCATCCCCGCCTGTACAGTGTACGCGAACATTATACTCGACCTGAAGGAGGCCGTCAACATCACTGACAAAACCAACGTGGCCGTACTGTATGAAACGGATATGGGTTGGTACTGGGGGGGCGGGTTAGCTGGGTGGCGATTGGTTGGTTAGCGATGACAAAAAAAGAACTCGGGGAATTACAAGGTGGTTGACACAATTCGTGTCTTGCCGCTCAACTGAATGTGCTTGACGATTGTGCTAATCACTTTGTAAGCCCAGCTTTCTTTTCATTATTCACACGAGCAAGTCAGAAACCAATCACTTCAGATGCGTACAACATGTCGGGCTACATTGAGCGCAGTGGAATCAAGTACAGGAGAATCAATATTGATTCGAGTCAGGAATCAGTCAATGTTCAGTCAGCACTCAATCAATTGGGTCGACTGAATGAACCACGTGTTGATACCGTCATCATGATCGCGTATAGGAAAACGGTGGAGGAGTTGTTTTTGAAAGTTGGTTACTTGACCAATTTTGAGCTGGTTGACACAGATTTTGGACACAAGCGACTGACAAGTTCTCGGAAATTCAAGCGGTAAGAGCTCAGCAACTAGTCAGTTGCCGTGGATGTGTCAACGATGTGCGTCAACAGCTTTGTAATAAGCCTAGGTTCCTTTATTTCATGACGTTTGAAGTTAGTTCGCAACAGCTGCATGCCTATTCACATGGCGTACTCCAGTCCCATTGAGCACTTGGCACCATGTCCAACCCAATCAAAGGCTACAACTGGGCCCGCCTGACAAACTCATCTGAAGCGCCCATGTCCACAGTAGTGCTGTTCGGCAACATAGCACGAGACCTGAATAAGAAAAACGTGCCAACTGGTGCACTGATTTCAGGCTGGAGCAATGATCCAGGAGCAACGATTTCGTTGGATCGTCATCACACCGGTACGATGAAAAACTTAGGAGTCATAAACGACTCTTCGGCTAACATGAAGAAAAAAATGAATTTGTATGTATATACATCTAATGTTTCATGACACTCAACCATTTGCGTGCGACGATTGTTCATGGATCTATGCGTTGTGGGTGCGACCGGACAATTTGGATGCGACGCACACCGATTACAGTTATATGAGCGCACTCAAGGTTTGACACCTCGATAAAACTTTTGCACTTAAGCAAAATTCAACAAAATACCCCAGAATTTCACCGCATTCTTTAGGGCTACCTTGATGGGCTGATCAAGCGAGAAGCTCCTATACCCGGCAATCAGACGGTGACCGCAAAAAATGAGGTGGGTTCGATCAGCGATGACATTGGTGGTGGACATGTCAGCACGTAGGATTGGTGACATGACCTGGCTGCTTATGAGTGGCCAACGCAAATCCATCCTCTGCAGTGATTGATAAGAAAACCGTCATTTTTTGGTCACAGTTGAGAATATTCACCACTAGAGCGCTAATTAGGAGGTAGTGGCCTTGATTGGGGACGTTTAGAGGTGAACCACCCACACCAACGCAAAATAGAGACATGGGCCGTAGTCAGTTCATTTCCGCGCCAATTTCGGGCCACTCAAGATAACAGTGTGTCAGTCCAGTGCGTCAACCATGCATCTGTATCAGACACTCCGTCAGATTTTACCGATGATCAAATTCAGAATATCGACAATTCTTTCTCAGCTCTACGTTTCATTCTTTCTCGATTCAATCGTTCTGGTTTGGGAGCGCATCCAGACGCTTGCAACATCAGCCGTCACCTACCCGACGTACTCGTGCACTGACGTGAACTCAACTGGAGCGTTTGAACTGTCGGCCAATGGTACTGATGACGCTCTACTCACACTGAAGGTTGGTTGGTTGTGATATTTTAGACTGAGATTATTGCAATGGGCGCCGTGTGAGAGACGGACGAGAAGATTGAGAATCCAAACCGCTCTTTTGTCAGGAATACGTCAACGATCGGCCATTGACGACCTTCGGCAGCTACAAATTCACTGAAGAAGACGGGCTCACCGCGTATGTGAATGTGATCGGGAAGTTCACATCGTATGTCAAAGAGAAAACGTGGTTCATCTCGAAAACGGTGCGTCAAATGACTAGCATTCGCGGGAATGTTTCGTGTAGGATGGTGGTTCGAATGCGGTTTTGTACAGATATACAATACAAACGTGTATAATTGCCCCAGGTCGGCAACTGGACTGTCGCCAGTGGTGTGGCCGAAACCTACGAATCGCTGACAGTTGACATCCGTGAGATCACCGCATATCGTGTGGTCACTGTGCCGGTGCGTTAGTATTCTCGCCAGCTTTGTTTGTTGTTTGTGCAATCCTGGTGATTTTGCTGGCAACCGCGCAGGGTTGGTAGTGGTGCAAGATGGGTCGGGTCATATCTATCGATTTCGGCGATTCCGAACAGCACGAAAGTTCCTCACAGCACACAGGGAAATACATTTACGCTGATCGAAATCGCAAGATGTTATTCGACCACTTTGGCACCCCCCTGCCAACCCCCGCGTGGCTGTGGACAGAGTGCATTCCGACCCATAACCCTTAGCTTGCAGAAAGCTCCGTTTGTGTTGCGCGATGTTGATCCAAATACTGGCAAGGTTACCTACTCAGGTATTTGTGGGTGTGTTGTTTAATGACGTCGTATTGGATCATTCGTATATCTGTTTAACCTTCGATGGGTTAGGGCGCGCCCATGTAGGCCAGGGCCGGGGCCGGGGCCAGGGCCTCGGACATAGATTATTTTTGACGGCCCCGGCCCTGGCCTACATGGGCGCGCCCTTAGACAGCAAGCACAACTTTTCCCAAACTCAACACGCACCAACGTCATTGCATTTCTACTCCACAGGTTACTGTGTTGAGTTGATGGAGCTGATTGCGCAAAAGCTACGCAAAGATGGACCGTTCGAGTATACGATTTACGCGGCGCCGGACGGAATGTATGGAAGCATAAATGACCGGAACGAATGGAATGGCATGATGGGCGAACTGTTGGTCGGGGTAAGTGAGCTGGTGTACATATGTAGTATACACGGACACTTGGTCCCACTTGGATTAGGAAAATAAAAACTGAACTGTTTCATGCATTTGTCTCGGAATAACTTTCATGCCTGTTGAAACCAAGCACCGTCGATCGACAACTTTGATATCGGCTTTGGCACGATGAACGTGAAACATTTCTCTGCACATCAATTTCAGGAAGCCGATATTGCGCTCGGTGCGCTGTCTGTGATGGCTGAACGCGAGAATTACATTGGTATGTTGTGTTGCGCAGATTTTAGACCAATTGTTATGTCTGACTTGACTGAAACCAAGTGTGAAACCCCGGAATAGCCACATCATGCGTCAATGGAGTATGTCAATGACCTGTGTCAACACCAGTCTCAGCACATTTTTGATATCACAGGGGCACGTATTGTAATGCGATGGTAATGTTATCATGCCCATCGATGGCGTATCAAATGCATTTCAGACTTCACAGTGCCCTACTACGACCTTGTGGGCACCACGATTCTGATGAAACGCACCCAGCCGGAGTCGAACATGTTTGAGTTCATCAGTGTGCTTGAACCAATTGTTTGGCTGATTATTGGCACCGCGTATATGGTGACCGTGACATTGCTGTACTTGTTTGACAAGTATAGGTGGGTGTTGTTTGTATAACTCATTTATTATGAGAGCGATCACGTTAAGTATGTAGCTCTCTAAAAGCGTTCCACTCTCGCTGCAGCGTGTCATTAGGTTACAGTGTATGACTGACGCAGATTATGCTGACATATTCACCTGACACAATTTTGTGCGCGACCAAAATATGCGCAAGATTTTCCAAATTGTATGTACTGCATGTCAGCAGAGTGTGTCAAGCACTCTGACTTCCGCTTGGAATAGACTTGAGAAAATTTGAAGTCCATCTCTCCCAACCGCAGCCCCTATTCGTACACGAACAATAAGGAGAAATACAAGGACGACCCCGAACAGCGAGTATTCACGTTCAAGGAGTGTCTCTGGTTTTGTATGACCTCACTGACGCCTCAAGGTTGGTTTTGTTGTTTGTTTTGTTTCAAAATAAAAGGAACTATTTTTTAACTATTTGCATTTCAAAGTTTCTTCAAAATTTTCAGGTGGTGGCGAGGCCCCGAAAAACGTGAGTGGTCGGCTGGTGGCGGCCACTTGGTGGTTGTTTGGCTTCATCATCATTGCATCATATACCGCCAATTTGGCCGCATTTCTCACGGTGGCAAGAATGGAGGTGCCCATCAAGTTAGTGAAACATTTGGCTGGCACTATATTAAACATTTATCTTGTCTGTAATTCAGAGGCATAGACGATCTGGCGAGTCAATGGAAAGTCAAGTACTCACCCGCGCGAGGCACGTCGCACGAAACGTATTTCAAGCGAATGGCCGAAATCGAGTCGAAGTTTTACGAGTTCGTTGTTGTTGTGATTATAAAGGCGTTGTTTTTTGTTGAAGATGTCTGTAAGAAAACTAGGCCATCACAAGCAGCGCAGCGCGCGCGCAGCCACGCACCCGCACCCACCAAAAAACCGCCGCCCCCCCCACCCCCAACCTCACAGAAACTCCTCGTTGTGAAACTGTGATTACTGAGGCTCTTCAAATCAACTATTTTTCACCAATTGAAAGCGTTTGACACAGATAGTTGACACGCTCGACTGATATTTTATGTTAATGCAAGCGATTGAAGTTGTGTCAGTCACCTGTATCGACGACGTCAACCACTTTTCAACAAGTCCGAATTGCAGCCTGTGGAAGGAGATGTCACTGAACAAGAGCATAGATGCAAAAGAGCGTGCGAAACTGGCCGTCTGGGACTATCCGGTGTCCGACAAATACACGAACATCTGGCGATACATGCAGCAAAGCGGTCTGCCACCGACGGTTGATGATGCGATTGCACGGGTGAAGGCAAGCACCAGTGGAAAGCAGTACGCCTATGTCGGTCGGTATTTGGCGTTTTAACTTTATTGCCTGGTCAGTCCACCCAGATAAATTCTCCGCCGATGGCCATGATAACAAGGGTGTCAAGACAAGAGTGGAAGATGGGCATACAGTATTTCAGGTTACCTGTTGATGAACACTATTTTTGAGTGCACAAAGCGGTGACTTGTTTTCACTTTTCTTCATGACCCAAAAGCTGCTAATGGGGTGAAATGGCTTTTTCGGGCACAAGCATGTGGCATTCGAATTCATTCATGCTCTGATGCGCCGACCCCTCTGTGACACGTGGAACCATAAATACATGTTGCGCAACTCGTGCCATAATTTGATGATTGCATTGCACAAGCTCTACCTGAATGTTCCCCTCTCCGATGTCAGGTGATGCGACCGATATCGAATACGCGGCGATGACCGATTGTGATCTGATGAAGGTCGGCTCCCAATTTTCCCGTAAGCCATACGCCATCGCTGTGCAACAGGGCTCGCCGTTGAAAACACGCATCTCGAAAGCGTTGGTCGCACTTTTTTAGTTTGACGATCTATTTTTCTATTTTTTACGGTCTAACACGTGGGGCAGGTAATAAACTTTTTGATCAGGTGACAGTTGTGTCAATGTTCAGTATAGCCTCTTTGTAATCATATGCCCGTAAGTTGGCAGAACGGTCCTTGATCAGGTCCAATTCTATCAACAATGTGCGTCAACCACCGCACAATTATCCATTTCAAATTCGGCCATGTGCTACAGCATTCTGCACCTGCTAAACGAACGCCAGCTGGAGCGTCTACGCGAGCAATGGTGGATGCTCAACCCGAACAAGGTCAAATGTCCGAAACCTCCTCAACCGGCGGAGGGAATTTCGATTCGAAACATCGGTGGCGTGTTTATAGTGATATTGGGCGGTATTGTGCTGTCTGTTGTGATTCTCGCTGTTGAGTACTTCTATTACAAGGATAAGGGTGTCGAGAATACGGGTGCGGACGGTCATCATGACCAACAGACACCTAATGGTGACCATAGCAGCCGTATCAAACCAGCCACGGCCGGTCACCATCAGAATGGGGTCATGGTGCACAATCATCCGATCGGGCCCGAGTTCCGATCCACACACAATCCCATTGAGATGGCACAATATGGTGGGGGATTCGACAATACGGGTGGTGGTGTCCAACAGAACGGGCATTTGGGCGGGGTGCATCATAGAAACGGCGCTGCGCTTACCGGACAGGCCAATTTGGTATTCAATTCGGTCGATTGATTTTTACTGTAAATTTGGGTTTCTTCTTGTTGTGCTTGTTTGTGGAGTCCCCCAATTTTCATGTTTACCGTGTGTAATGATTGTTGTGCGTTACCGTGAAATATCACAAGTTACTAACCTGTGTTTGTCTGAACTCATTTCGTCGTGCTCGTTCGTGTCAAAAACGATTCTCAATTGTAATATACAGGCCCAGCTTTCTCTATTTCGGTTGTGCTTTATTGTTCAAAGAATATAAAATCCATATTTTTATGCTTCTGGCATCTTTCACCTAACGTCTATAAATCTCCGGTTGGATGCCACAAAACTGAGTAATTAAAAAAGCACAGTGTATGTAAAAAATAAACGTTAGCCGCTGAATGAAAAATCAGAATGTGCATGGTTGTCAAATTTCTATGTCGCTTTGCGTTTCATATTCTCAATATTTTCTATCTCATTCCATCTAATTCTTTTCAACAATCACCAGCGCACAGAATCCGTCCGGTTGCCGACCTTTGATGTATTCGGCCACCTTGCCCGCCACGTACCTAAAACTTTGTTAAAAACTATCGCATTGGAATGTGACCTTTTCACATAAATTCTGTAACTTTTCGCACGCACCACATGTAGCCGAGACAGATGATGCCGATGACGACAAACACAATGGCCACAATGTGACCTGCACTGGCGTTGTGCTGCGCTTCGTTGGCGATCCTGCGCGGGGGATTTTGTAGAGAACTTGTTTAGAAATAAAAAAAGAATAAAAACTATGAAACTGACATCGTAATCCAGTCGATGATCAATGCCACAATCATCAGGACCAATAGGACGATACGACCGACCTAAACATTACGTTATAATGGGAACATGCAAGTACAATGTAGGGAAGCTGATGTTTCACAGTCTAACCAGAAGGTATTTGAACCATTTGGTACAGTTGTCGTTGTGCTTGATCATGCCAATCAGGCCGAGTATGAAACCGACGACACACGCAATCTGGAGGATAATCGGAAGCAATTGGGTGTATGGTAGCAGCCCAAGATTTGAAAGGTCGTTGTTATCATGCCCATTGGGCACGATTCCAGTTGGTTGGGGAAGAAATGAAAAAGAACTGATATAGTATACACATAGTTTTTCAGTTTAGTGATTTGGTGAAGTTTGCGTCGCTAAGTTATTCACCATCACTTTTTGTGCCCCAAGCTGCACAGAAGATAATTGCGTGAGGATCGACGACAGCGCCAACATATGTATATCAATACATACAGTATGTCTTGTACAGTAAGTGGAACTGATAGGTACATATACTGTAGCAAGTTACAGTAACCCACCAAGGGGAAGGCGATAACCAGCCAGATCCAGAAGCTCCACGTTTGTGTCGTGCTACCAACGGTAAGCAGCATCAATAACAGGTCGATGCACATGAGGATCAAGAGATGCACCTGCAATGCGCACGGGCGGGCTGATGTTTCACTGTTGCATTTTGCCTTGAAGTTTAAAAAAACGATATTCTACGTTTATTTATGCTATTAACGTTACCCAGAGTTGTTTTTTGGTGGCAATGCGAAAAAGCCAATAATAATGATCCGATTAAGAAGTTTAATGCTAGTTGGTGTTTCGGGTGACAGGCCGGCTGATGTTTCACAAAGGCACCTTGATTGGAATACCCAACAGCATCACTCGCTCCTCTTGAACTGCTGCGATTTGCTCAGCCATATTCGTTATTTGTTTATTTATCCGCCACAATTTTTGCGATTTACTGATTCAAAATGCGCACTTTTCTGTTTTTGATTTCGAAACGGGAAAACCGGAGTGACAATGATTTCAATGAGGTAGAAAAGATCAGGTGAAAACTGCGATGTTATAAAACCAAAGAATCACTCGTTATAGTCGTGCCGTAAGATAAGACATCAACGATAAAATTCATGCAATGAACTCGTTTATGTTGCTCATTTCAATCGGTGCGGCCAACAAAATGGGACGTTGGGCACGTCTGTGGGCTGTTTCTCGATACACGAATTGAAAAACAATCAAAGAAAAAAGAATTAATCTGCATTTTTTGTTGGGCACGTCTGTGGGCTGTTTCTCGATACACGAATTGAAAAACAATCAAAGAAAAAAGAATTAATCTGCATTTTTATTACTAAGATAATGTCTGCCTGAATTAAGTTGTTGCTCGAGATTGTTATGAAGAAATGAACCAAGACTGGCACTAGTACAGAATGAAAAAAATCACGTCACACAACAAGCTCAGAAATGAAAACAATAGGTGCTTAGTAAGAACAATAAGATAGATGACGCTTGAAAATAGCATGTGGCCGAAAATATACTTTCATTTATCACAAACACGAATGCACGGCAAGAACACGTGTGTATAAACGGGATAGACCACCATTATGTATTTGTGAAACGGAAACAACCCGATTACCACAAAATTATAACAACAGTAAAAAACAACACGTTAGTCGCAGAATATGGAAAGGGAAAACGTTAACCAAAATCCAACACCGAAGTTTTTTCACAATAATGTTAGCTGCAGCAACACAGGTAAAATAACAAACACAGTAAGATCCATCACCATAAACAAAACACAGCAATTTACTAAACTACACAAAATACTAAGAAATGCTTGGGATAAAAGCCATCAAGAATTGGAGTGAAATTAAATTTCAACATTATTATAGCAACAAAATATGAATAGAAACAATAGCGCTTTTGGAATGCAAACGTCAACTGATAAATAAAGATAGGTAGATATTTCGCAGATGTACATAAATACTTTTTGAAAATTGAAAAATATGATTTGCATAAAAATTTGATTGTAATAAACTAATTCTTGATAACAGTTGCATAAACATGATCATCACAATACATCCTGACCGAACCAAGCTAGTCATTCTGCGAATGTCAGCCATTCTCTACGAGGTGTTTGTACGACAGAGGGTGGTGTGCGGACCGAGATTGTTCAACAACTGCGTCAGTTCAGCGACTTGCGGCGCCGTCAAATTCTGAGCGATCTCGCGCACTGCGTCCATCAGCAGACCGGGCTTCTTCACCACCAGAAGGCTGCAACGGTCAGCAATACAATCAAAGGCGTCAATGCAACCAAACACGACTGACTGGGTGTGCTGAATATTAGTGTCGTGCACATGATCAGAACGCAGATGATCAGAACGATTTGACACAAGGGAGCTGAGGGATTGGATATGAACAGAACTGTTCGGTTACATGAATTTTTTTGGGCCTTTTCTTTGGAGAATTACCAACTGAGCTTGTCTCGCCCAAAGGCATGCGCGCGGAGTAAGAATGTCAGTCAAGCGCGCGCACGTACTCTTTGATGTTCTGAATGACGGCGTCACGTTCCAAACATCGCAGGTTCTCCTCGACTGTCGTCAACTGATTCTCGTCCAGCTGCATCTCCAGCCATTGCACCATACCCGCGTCATCGTCCCACGATTGGTGCACCTCAACAATCAACGCTTGTTATCAACATAATATTTCTCGTTTCAATATCCCGCTGCGCCTGCATGAAACACAGACAGTCACGTTGACAACATTAGTATTTGCCCGAACTTGTGACACACAGCGCACCTGCATCGAGTCAGTGGCGTTGAACCATCTGTACAGCATGGCATCGATCTGTTTGTCGGTGATGTCCTTGCACGCCGCACGTATGCGTGATTTGATTCGTTCCTCCAACAGTCGACGACGTAGACGCCAGTAGAAACGGCGTCGCGCCAACGGCCAGTCAACCACCGCCTGCAAACATCACGTCAATGATTGAAGGTGGTATGGCATCGAAGTAATCGGCGGTATGGTTATTTAGTGTTCGCCTTGCAAGATCAGTGCAACTCACACACGCGCAGCCCGGTTTTAGAAAGGAAGTACTGTTCTAAAACTGGATGCCATCGCATGGCCTGATCATGCAAGGCGATCCCAAAAAAATCGGCCAGAACACCACAACAAATATAACCAACCGAATCAAGGAATGAATCTGACCTGAATGACGCCTTTTTCGAACATTCTGCCAGCCGTGTCGTGCAGGTCGGCAAACGCCACCGCCACCGTGTGGTACAACGGTTGTAGCAGCTCCATACGCGCTTTCAACTCAGCCTGTTAACAGCCAACGGCAAAATAAAAGATAAGTGAAAGCAAGAAACATAATCGGCGATATCAAACTTGATCATCGTTCCAGCCTTGCATTCGTCTCGCTGACTGCATAAAGGATATTTCCAGGTTGATTGATTGATGCCACTGACTTCGACCTAGCTACGCTTTATTAGCGGGCTTGGAACAACTTTTACGCTGGTCGAAATTGGTGGCATCCGTAAATCTCGAAACATCGTTTGACATGAAGTCCATATCTAAACGGACAAACTCAAGATCGGACCGGACCATCCAGTTTGATATCGCTTAATATCACTGGTCAAGCACGATCGCAGCGCAGCTTATTGCTGTGCTAGTCAGAGAGGACAGACAGGGTGGTGCACCAGGGCATCGTCAGTGCATCATAAAAATGGCGGCCGACCTTCAGTTTTTTTATCTGCGGATCGCCCTCTGGCAGCGCGTCGAGCTGTTTCTGCATTTGTTCAACATCGGCGTCGCAGCGCGCAATCGTTTTCACAATGTCCTTCTGACGATACTTGATCTCGACCGTGCCTTCCGGCTCCAGCACGCCGCCACTGCAAACACAACAAGCGGTGCTAATTGATTCCAATTTTGAAATGAAAAATGCAGTTTGCTCGTGGTTCTGTTTCTACGAAGGACGCAGTAGTGAGCGAGCTTTGCCAGTTTCGGCCAAAAAAATCCACAAAAAAATCACATGCACATACGAAAGGAGACCGTGCCATGTTCATATACAACATGCGCGTTACCAATATCGCCCAATGACGCATCACACAGTCCCCCTTTGACCAACCGAGCCTGCGAGTCGGCATACATTTCCATGTATCTGGGATTGATGGCCGGATCAACGACCACCCAGGCGCCACCCCTCAATTCGCCGTGTCGCGGAATGTAGATCATGATCGGTTGTTTGTACTCGCGCAGTCCGTCAACAATGTAAGCACCGAATTTGACCACTTGGTCGAACATGTCTGCAAAGACAAAGATAACGATGTTTATTTCCTATTTTAGTTTCATCTTGTTTGTGACTTGCACATGAATATGGCAAAAGTACACCATGAGAGCCTATCAGCTAAATCCAAACAAATTCTGGAAGTGCAATACAGACATTGGGAGATATGTGGAGCTGACCACAGTGCTCATCCGGCCTGGTACCATGGCTGGCATGGAATTGGCAGAAATGCCAAAATTAAGTACGCTCAAGGACAGTATCAAATTTGGCGGTCGATCCACAAAATCAGACCTATCGGCCCAATCCGATCAGCACGTTTGATATACCGTTTCACGCAACTAATGGCCCATGCCCGCGTACCTTTCATTCCGCCGGAGAATCCCCGCCAATTGGCAAAGATGAACAGCGGCAGGCGTTCGCGATTGAAGTCCTTGATGGCCTGCGATGTTTTGTAGGCCGAGTCCGGGAACCAGACCTGTCCGGCCTGCTGGGTGACACGGGACTCGGAGTCGGGCGCAGCCGGGTCGGCCGGGATCTCCAGCTCGACGGTACGGGTCTCAACAGCGATCACGCCACACGGAATGCCGCCCAGCCGGGCTCGACCCGTCACCACCGTCTTGGCCCAGCCCGCCATGATCTCGTCCCACGTGCCGCGGTCGAAGAAACCTGTCAGAATGAGATGAATGAGTTGCATTGGTCGTACTTTAATGAACATATGAGATCTTGAAATATTGTAGTTGTGTTTGCTTCCTTTTTTTATTCCGCTGCACACGACATCATGAACGTTTTACCGAAACTTACATTGTTGATATCCACTGAGCAAAACATTTGTTTGTCTAAACACGTGCTCAAGACGAAATGTCTCCAAACGTTCTCAAAGGGGCGGTCGCTATCGCTAACAATGTCTGGAGAAAGTTTACAATAAAAAAAGAGAAAACCAACAGAACCAATGCTACTTGAGAGCAATCAGATACCACTGTTTATAGTCAAGTGAGACCACCTAGTGCACTGAGACATACACGACTGCACACGGCCAGGTGCACCATCCGTCTGTGAAAACCGCAGGGTCGGGGGGGGGGGGGGACAGCCAACACCCGACACTTCTAAGAATACCCGACACCCGACATCTAGTTTTTGAACCAAAAACAGACAAATTTTTGCTCATTTGCATCAGTAATTAGTTTTGGCCCAGTTCGCTGAATTCAAGGTCTTTCAAGCAAAATAAACACTAAAATATCACGTTCTGCGCCTTCGGAAATGTTTGGTCCAAAGAAAATTTTCCCTCAAAATTCTTTTCTCGGCAAAACTGATGTTTTGAACTGTAAGTGTCGGGTGTCGGTTCCAAAAAACCGACACCCGACATCCGGAAGCACCCGACACCGACATCCCTCTGACCCTAGAAGACAGTGCCAATCTGATTGCTGTTGAGACACAGTTGTAAGCTGTTGAAACCACCAATCAAACGAACATACCCGATTCCCATTGGTCCTTGTCGCCCGGGTGTTGTCTGCCGGCGAGCATCCATCTTGGGTCATACGGATTGCGCGTCGGACAAAAATCGATCGGTCGATCGATCGGGTCGTGATGCGTCGGCACAACGGGCACCGAACTGATGTTGTCCTGATTGGCAAAGGACAGTTACAGGCACACTTAGACACTGTCCATATGGTGATCGATATCTATGGAGTGCTCTCAAAACAAGTCGGTGTCGCCGCACATCACAAACTCCGATCCCTAGTCTTCACGCCGTTTTCTGTTGTTCGTCTTTCATTCTATACCGAGTGTCAAACACGCTAGCCCTTTATTTGTCAGTGTCAGTGTTGCACCCACCTTGGGCATGTAGGACAGCCATCTGAGCATCATCAGCACGCCTTCGTAGTCGTTGCGCACTGTTGCATGACTGACGCCGTTGTTGTGCATGATTTGGATGCCTGAATTAACAAGCACGGTGTTCATCCTGGCGCATACCGTAGCTTTGCACTCACATCACCCTAATGAAACGCTGTAACTGGAAACGGTTAAACCCATCGAGTGTGCTGTGTTTGGGTGGGTAAAATATTATTCAAAAAAAGGACGATTTTCCAGTTAGACCTCGGGGGCAACTTAGGTACTGCCGAGATAAATGTACATGAGCACTGCCACTAACCTCCCAATTGATTCGATGATGTGTAGACTTCACGACCCAACAGCTTGTTGAGCGCTGGTGCACCCGTGAGAATGATGTGCGAATTTTCCACCTGTCAACGATCAGTGTCATATGACAAAAGCGCAATCAATCTGTTTCATTTGATCTGCCCTTGCGTTTGAAATCTATTGCTCATTTTGTTTTGTATGTCGTTTTATGATCGATCACACCATACAACGTCTAGTAAGACGGTGTTCCGATGATGTGGATGACACGCCGTTTATGTTATACATGACGACAATTCACGCACGAACGGCGTGCCAAATCAATCAATGGCACGCCCACACCCACCTGTACAGTGCGCTGTCCCAGTCGTACCAAATACGCGCCAATACCGACAGTGCGACACGTGCACAACGACATCGTCACAATGTCGTTGTATGCGTCTGATGTTTCACCGGCAATCATGCCCGAGCCTGCAAGATTGATCGACGTTGTGAACAGATGAAAATGTCCCTTGCATCTTTGAGGGGCGGCTTGACAGCAATTCCCCCCGCGCACAGTGACCTCACACTATTTGCTGATGTTTGGCTCTCGATTGGGTGATGGAAGACAACACCAGCCTTTATGGATTATGGAATTTTCGAAACGGTACAAACGAGAGTTGGGTGTAAAGCTCGGTCGGTGTAAGCTCGGTATAAACATGAAACATTGTTTGCTGTCAGAATGGCACCGAAAGTATAGAACCACAAAAATGTGAGAATGGCAAGTAAACATGCCCGGGCAAGCAAACCGACCCTGCAGATTCTCAACGCCCAAACTGTCGGCCTTTCCGATCACATCCACCAATTTGTACCTAATTTCACCGGTCGACTTGTCTGTGACCGGTTCGGCGTGCACCGATGTCTTGCCCACATTCAGTCGTTTGTAGTCGTCAGCCGTCAGGTACAGGTACTCGAAACCTTTGTCGATTTGTTCCGGGTCGTTCCACGCGATGCGGAAACATGATTTCACCTGCATGCAAACATTTTTGGTTTGTTTGGTTGTGTTGGAGAGTGAGTACAGTGCAAATTACCTAGTACCGAGTATAAAAGTATGGTACTTACTACTATTGTCTTTCTATACCACAGGGAACTGCAGATTGGAAACCGAACGGTCATTCACCGTAGTTATACACTGAGCGTTTCAACGTACAGCGCTTTATAGAGAAGGTCGACTTTGACAGTAACAAACACACAGACACACGTACCTCCTCAGCCAGCCCAATCCTGGCACCACTGTTGGCAGCGATGTACAGTCGGGGCACACCAAGTCGACGCGCCATCTCGCTAGCCTCCTTGAACAGTCGGTCTTCCTTCACGCCGAACGAGCCAATCAGATACGTGATGTCGTTGGCTGCAACACATCGATTCATTGTCAGTCAAGAAAGAAAATCAAACAGAAGCTAAAATATGGAACCGACCAATCACAATCAAATCGCGTCCATCCGGGTATTCGGGTGATCGCAGCGTCATGCGCCACGCCACCATGCCACATTCGTTTTGGCCTGACATCGTGACCGGAAGTTATGGATAATAACAACGAAAACAACAATAACAACAACAACACTTTGCCAACAATTCTACAACACTCAGCAGCACTTTACTCATGCAAAATACTCTCAATACCACGATCGTGCACCCACCTGGGAATCGCATGACTTCGGTGAGCTGATCCCTGGCGTCCAACACCAACTCTTTGCAGACAACAGCCTCGAAATTGTGCACATCCTCGTCGGATAGGTCCATCGGACTCGGACTCATCACACGTTCCTGAATCACAAAGGCGATTGCGTGTCAGGTCAACTGCGTCTACAGCGACATTCAACGTCAACCAAACGGGTGAATCTACAAGGTAAACACTTTCGCTTCTGTGATCAAAGCACAATGGCGAGATTGAGAATTGATCGATACAATAATCCTGATTTTCTGGTAGATATATTGCGTTTCTGACAAATCATTTCCATCAGAAAATAAATGAGCAGTTCAACCACGCCGCTACAGTGCTGAAACATTACGACTGCACGCTTTGCGTGCAATACTGCGCAGCTCAGTGACTTTCTCCACAGGAAAAAATTTTAATGGATTCTCATATGGCGGTTCATGTTACGACGAAAACTCCCATCAACCAGACGTACTTGCGACATGGATTCGCTTGCGGATAACAATTGACTGCTGTCGAAACGTCGTTCCCTTCTGGCGGGTCGTGTCTGCGCGTAATTCTCGCGCCACAACTTGACTATCGCTTGACGGAACATCTCCGGGAAATCGTACACGTAGCTGCAATGTCAAATTCACATTTGCTATACATGCGATCTGGATTATACGACTTTTACGAACGATGACGAACAGATTATATCGCGAGTTTTGTTCCAGAACAAAGGCAGTTCCCAGTTTGATAGCGCCATTCAGTTGACACGCAGTTTAAAAGTCGTGGCAATGTCAACCAGCAGCACACGGCTACCTACACAACCAAAATATCCCTAAACTCACGTTGTGCCCATTTTTTGCGCGGCGTATCGTTTCTGCTGCAGATGGTCCTTGGTGGGGTAGGGGAAGTTGATTGTCAATCCATCCAACGGGCCCGGCTTTGTCACACCGGAAGGATTCCAGGTCTTATACACGGTCTGCACGGAGCCGTCCGGTTGCACGGTGGTCTCCTCTTGGTACAGATGCAGATCGAGGTGGTAACCGCTCGCATTCGACACCGTCAGACGCATTCGAAGGGGCTCGCCATCCTTCCGGAGACGGATTCTGCATTTAAATTGGGCGATTCAGTTGTTCGCACGATCAAAGCAAAACGCGCTCGTAACCGATAAACACAAATGTGGTCAAGCCGATGTGCTTCCATGCACTATTCCTCTGCGTTACTACCCTGGTGCATTGGCTCTAATTTTAAACCCGACCAAATGGCACATTGTTTCAATGATTGTCTCCATAAAATAGGCCATTGTGTATTTTTTGGTTCACATGGCCATTGGTTGCATTCACACCAACGATCACCTAGTGCATCGCTCGTCTGTGGAAAGCAGGTAGCATCTAAGCCAACCACAGTCAGCACACTTCACCACATAATCTTGGCTGTGTCACCGACTAGGGTTAGAGGTCGGGTGGGTGCCCGACACCCGACATCTGAGAAAAAAAGCCGACACCCGACACCTAGTTTTTGGACCAAAAACAGGCAAATTTTTGCTCATTCGCATTATCAGTACAATTTTTGGATCAAGTGACTAAATTGAAGTATTTCCGCACGATTCCGCGTCTTCAGAAACATTTGGTTCGAAGAAAATTTTCTCTCAAAATATTCTTCTCTCAGCAAAACTGATGTTTTGAACCGTAAGTGTCGGGTGTCGGGTCCGAAAAAACCCGACACCCGACATCTGGAGGCACCCGACACCGGACCTACACTTTTTTGGCACCCGACATCCGACATCTCCCTAACCCTATCACCGACCTGAAGTTGAGTTCGGCTTCGAGCACCCGTATTCTCCACAGCCGTGGCCCGTACTGCACGACCACACGTTTGACGGTGTCCTCGACCAATTGTGGGTCCAGTTGGACACAAGGCACGAAATTGAGGAAGATTTGATTGCAGTCCGTTTTTACGGCGTCCGGATGTGATTGCAGGGCCACCTGAGACAGGGAAAAGGTATTTCTTTCGATTTTTCTATTCTTAATTTTTCCCCACGGCCACGATTACTAGCGTTTCTGTGCCAGCTTTGAAAATGATTTACGCGATCGTCAAAACATTTCACACTGCAGCAAACATCCCAACTGGTGCAAGAAACCTGTGTTGCTGCAAGTGCAACTCAACCTGTTTTTCTTCCCACCAGGACTTGCACCCTGGGTTGTAGCATGTGCGGATTTAGCCGACCGCGGCCGAGAAGCTACGCATGGAAACCTGTCTCTAAACTGCGTGCGTGTGAAGGGCACAAAAACGTCGGGCCGAAAGCCCATTCCGTCGTCATTATTTCCACAAGCGACAAAGTTGCCAGCACCAACCTCCAATGCCTCAATGGCTTCGAGCAGCACTCGTTCCCCTTCGTCCTTCATGAATCCGAAACTGGTCTTGTTGGTGATCAGATCGGCGTGTCGAATGATGCAACGAAGGAAGAATCGACTGTCACTCACTTCCTTGCCCGCTTGTGGATTGGCGCGACCCAGATACAGATGCATACTGCAAGACAATGTGTGTGAACACAGCCATGTGGTGCACCAGCACATCGTCAGTGCACCCACCAGGTTGGTTGTCACTGTCTGTTGATAGTGTATCTGCTTCTATTCTCGTTTTATGACAACTTTAACTTTGCACACATCGTTTTTTTAATGACACCACGCAACTTCTTTTTTTGCCTGAGGAATGTTAAAAGGTTGCGGTATGTCTGGTTCTGCCACCCACAATCTATCAAATACAGTACAGCCCACGTTATGTTTCCATATATCCAATAATCACCAACGCCCCCTCCAATGCCAACCGTCTATTCGCGGTGGGTATGGCCTCGAGCCGGAAGTTCTTCATTCGGTTGATCTCCAGCTGGAAGGCCAGGGCCGGCTCGAGATGTCGATAGATGCGGTCCTCCTCGAACAACTGGCGGGCGCGGAATGTGAAGTACTTGGGGAATGCCCTCTCAATCAGCACCAGGAATGATATACGACGAATGCCACGTTCGAGCATCAGCTGTTTGTTCGACCAACAGAACTCCTGTGCAACATTAGTCGATTATTGCAATAGTGCTGTTCTTGTGTTATGGTTGTTGTGGTACGTTAGTAATTATACCGTTTTTGTTCACTACGGAGAATACTCAAGATAAGCAGCGGGTAGAGGGTTGACTGCAGACTGTAAAGCAAAAACGGTTAAAAAAAAAAAAACAAAACCCAAAAAACCAAAAGTTCACTACGAGATAGGAAGTGGTTCACTACGAGATAGTCGACTGTATCCCGACCTGGAGTCTCGTGGCGAGTTTGTCATCATCATCCACATTCAGTCCATTATGCTTCAAAGCCACATTGACCACATAGATGGGATCCTCGGTCATGCCCGGACCGGGTGCACATTCGGACTCGGCTGAACGACTGCAACAATATGTGCACATGAATGTATGAGAAGTTGCACAATCGAACGTGGATGTTCTGCTGAGAAACAGAACGCGGTGTACAATTCCTAGACCAATATTTCGGCCATGTAATGGCATAAATCGCAACAGACACGAAACGAGGTCAGCCTGATATCACATAACATACGTATTTTTGGTCAAACTTTGGCAATTTTGTTTCACAACGTTTCGGTCAGAAATTGGTTCTGCAAGTTTCGTCACGAGGACACGCGATGTCGACAAAACATTTCTCAACATCTTACGTTCATAGAACTGCGCAAAATGCGCAATGGCCGTGGTCGTAAAGCATTTAAATTCAGTCTAAAAGTAACGGAACCTTGCTTTGGTGTGAGAGACATCAACCTTTCAAGTACCAACCTAATTGACAGTTGTTCATTGACGGGTTCATGCGTGTCCGTGTAGACACTCATCGAGAAGCGATCGAGCAGGTCGGCAAAGCAGTCGGACATCTGGTCAAAGGACGAGAACGCGGCCATCAGCCCAACCCGTTGACTGCTGCGTTCCTCCGAGCCCAACAGGATCGACGCTCCATCGTCGTTGACACCTATGTGATTGATCGGTGATGTTTCATTGGTAACTTCACATATTTTGTGCTGCAAACCCAACACCGACAGGTATGTATGCGAGAAGCCACATGGTGAACAAATTGAAAAAAGTCGCTTTCTGGATCGTGTCGAAAACACATGTCAAGTGGATGACTGTTCGTCGATTCGTTCTGCTCGAAATTAACAACAGTGCAACAGCTGTGCATGCATACATGATGAGAGAAGTGTGCGTGTTGTGGTGAGCCCCGCACCAACAAAGAAATAAATGCAATGAAATCAAACAAGCAACCAAATGCCCATTAGTGCCCCGCGCCCACCAGGTGTCGTACCGGACGTACTTCTCACGCGGGTGGTGCCCTTGCCCGGATGTCTGGTCACTCGATTGGGATGGCTGGAGGGCAGGGAGAACTGGAACTCGATGCAGCCCACGTCAGTGGTGATTCGGTGATGTTTCAGACAGTTCAATGGGTAGCACGTGTATGAGCGACGAACGTACACCTGAAATTGGGGGGAACAACCCGATGACAGGGTTAACTGTGTTAGGAGAGTTGCTGATAACCTGACCACACTAATTTCGATCGGGGTTTGTTTGCCAACAGCCTATCAGCAATCACCGTTTGGTTTCCAATCGGCCGATGTTCGTTGTTTGTATCTATTGACTCAACTTGCTTGTACGCAGTGATATTCTGCTGCTCAACAAAGTAAAAAATTTCAGCGCTGCTGTCATAAGCGCACCAAATCAAGGCTATCACATTGTAAAGTGTTTCGACGCCAGAAACACCATCAAACACAAAAAATCAAATTTTCTTGTCCTGATTATGAACCTCGAGCGCCGCCATGCGCACGGCCGGATTCCAATGATAGAAGAAATCGTGCAGAACGTCGAAAATCGATGTTTCACTGCTGATCAACTTTTCGAGCTCCTCGGCGTTGAAATGGTTGCCTGAAACGTTGAAACATCACCAACATCGTGTGATGACTCTTGCATGGAGTGGAGGACAACATACCGAATCGGTCAATGGCCGACAGGAATATCGATTCGACATAATTGTGTCGACAATCATACGACGGCTGTTGTGCCGAAATCAACACCTGACAAAAACAAAATTTTTTATCTTTTCAACTTTTTCTGGGCAAACGTCATTGTTTTGTTTCAACAACAACTCATACCAACCTGTCTGGCCTGCAGGGCGACATGCGAATGTTCCTGTTTTCCCAAGGTGGTCAATTCGGTGAGAATATCCTTGAGTTCCGGTATTAGTCCGGGTTCGTGCGCGCTGACGTGCTCGATCAGGGAAATCACCAGACCGTTCTTCTTGTCGATGTGTTGGTGACTGCAAATAACATAACATGAGGTGTGCGGCATGTCATTTGGTTGCCCGTTTCGAACTGCTCTCGCAGACGGGTCGGTGCACTGAGTCATCGGCAGTGCGAATCCACTGGATGTCCACATGTTATCCGGTACAAAGGTAGGTGTAAAGCTCGGTCGTAAGCTGGGTGTAGACAAGAAACATTCCGTGCTATTAACGTGGAATGTTTAAAATTTACACCGAGCTCTTTCACACTGAACTTTCGACGACTTTTCCTGTAAACTAGACGGGACCCGTGCCTACGGCCCGGCTACAGCGCCGCGCCCGTGCCATGCCCCCTCCCGAAGACCCGTTAGCATAAACAAAGCTACCCGTGAAAATTGACCCGTCCGCACTTCCGAGGGAGGGGGCCACAGACAGACAGACATACATAAAGGCAAACTACACCAACACGAGCCCGATTTCGAAGGTGGTGTGTGTTCAAAACGAATAGAAAGAGAAAATCATCATGCTCCACTTTGTATTCTTCAACGTGTAACATTTCCCAAATCAGCAGCCATGTATGAATGTTTCACTATTCTGCCAGCTGCGAAATCGGGCTCGTGTTGGCGTGGTTTGCCTATACGTCTTCCTGTTTTAGTAGTATAGATAGTCGTTCAGAATCAGCTCGTAAACACTCAATTGCCTCAACTTATGATCGCCGCAAAACATTTTCCTGGCTCAAGTTTCTGCTTGAACACTGCCTCAAATATCCAGGCAAGCCAACACCATGCAAAAAACACTTCCCATCGACAAACTGGGCGAACATGATGAACGAAGTATCCGTGACAAAATTCAATGCATAAATCGAACCTGAATATCATTCTGGTCACCTGTGCCATGTCCTTCACAACATCACGCATTTGCATCACACTTTTGTCGTATTGATGGAACTGAAACAAAGGGACAAATCACTAAAACCGCAAAAAAATCATAGATAAGCACAAGCAAACAAGTTTTGAATTATATCTGGTTGATAGCGATCCAATTTGCTGCGTTCTACGGATTGCAGTGACCCACGATTTGTGTCTGGCGTTTATCTGCTACGCGTTTTTGACAAGCCCGTAAGCTTTCGAATTTAGGACCGTAAACTGCACAAAATTCTTTAAGTTAGCAACAAAGCGAGTAAATTTCCAATCCAGTTACAAAAAACCAAGTTCTAAATTCATCTAGCTTCTCGTCAAGAAAACAAACTCTGGGTGTGCGTGCGGCACAATCACGTCACTACAACGAGGCAGTCCCCCACCGAAACGCACATGGAAATGCGCCTCACAACGCAGATAGCATCGGAGCAGCTCTTCAATCACAATACGCATGTGTCCCCGAGTGCCACTGCGATATCGCTGCACCAACTGCATCAGGCTCGACGCCGTCATGAAGAACAGTTCGCGTTGTGGCTTGCTCAGCGCAGCGGTGTGACGGTCGACCGCCGACGCTATTGCCTGATTCACAAAGGAAGCATCATTGCCTGATTCATAAAGGAAGCATCATTGCCTGATTCATAAAGGAAGCATCATTGCCTGTTTCAGAAATGCGTCAACAAGACACCGTCAATCTAAACGTACCTGTGAGGGGAACTTAGAGAGCACCGAGGTGATGTTGTTTGCATAGTTGATCATGTGATCACGAATCTTGGCCTCCAGATCTGCTGGTATTCGACCGGACAGCACAGACATCACTTCCTGTGATTGATTAGTGCAAATAATGCATCCGTTTTGCACAGGTTTAAAATTATTTACAACAGATTGCATCCAGAATTTTGCATTTTGCACATCAAATGCCGTTCTAGCAACAATCTGCATGAAGAAAACTAACAATGGAGTTGAAACTTTAAAGTCAAGGATTACGAGAACTACGAACGCATGTGGTGCACCAACCTGCAACTCCAACAAGGGCAGTTTGGGATCTTTGAGCACAACGAACAGTTTGTCAATGCTTTCCTTGAGGTCTTGTGTGTAGTACGGCTCGGGCAGCGAATATCTGCATAGATTAACTCAAGTAGGATAGTGATAAGATGCTCCTTCATTGTTTGTGACCCTCTTGTTATGACACGATCCCCAAAGTCACCGATCGTCTGGTCTGACCTTGCTCATCCCAATTAACACTCTGCACGGTGACCTAAACTGATTATACAGGACAACACGAAATCCAAGCACACCGTACCCATTGAGAATGTCCTTCAAATGCGATATGAGCCCTTTGAATCGTTGATGCAATTTATCGCCGTCACTATTCGCCAACTGACGATGTTCGGCGTGGAAGGCGCCCTCGAAGCGAACGGCCTGCACAACAAAATGGAGCATTGGCACTGACGATCACCTGGTCCACCACTTCGTCTGTGGATGGACAACGATCATTCTCCCGAGACTTTAGAATTGTCAATAGTTTCGTAGAACAAAGTGAACAAAAATGTCCACTTACTGGACAGGTGGAAATGTTTTCTTGCAGCACTATAAAACTGATTAAAATAACGCAAATCAATTTCTTCATAGTGACGCTAAAGATCAGCTAAAGAACCCAAATGAGAGAATCCTTCTACTCAACACCTCAATGTTACGAGAAATATCGACCATAATTGTCCACCAATGCCGACATCGGCAACAAAATGATGACCAGCCATCAGAATTTAAAGTCAGATCGCTCGCAACAATCTCTCAAAAAAATAAATAACCTTGGTGACTTTATCGGGATCATCCAATGTGATTTTCGCAATCACCGAGCCAGCTGCGAGCACAGCGCCAGGTCGTTTCAGATAGTGGATGCAGCCGGGCTCCGTCGCGTAAACAGACATGATCATTTTCATCACCTCAATCTCGGCATACGCCTGATTCGCGTTCACGTGCGCTGAAAACGGCCGATCGGATTTACATCATGTATGGCAGACTATAGTGATAGAGATTATAATAGTCTTTTATTGTGAAACTGAAACCCCATGTATAGTTTGATTGACTGTTTTGGCCCTCAGTTTGCCTGCAAAACTTACCATTTACCCACGATGGAAGTAGGACGAGGGTCGAGTGCACAGGTTATTGATCATTTGGCCAAACAGAAATCATGAAGTGAGATAAAACAGAAATGAAATCAAGCAGCCAGTCGGCTTGAAACGCTCTGCTGGTGACACCGTTCCGCTCAGATAAATCTTTTTACCCAGGCGTTGTAGTAGTGCTTCCAGTTCCAAATACTACAAACAAAAAATGAAACCCGCTTTTTCACCCGTTCTCACCTCCATCCTCCATCATGAAATTGACGAGTTTGCCAGCGGACGGCGATCGAAGTTCGGTCGGATCGTTCTCTTTTTCGAACACAATAGTTTTGTTACCGATGTTGACCACGTATCTGCAATTATTCTGGCTAATGTGGTAAGGGTTGTGATTTACAATAGTCTGTTTGACTGCTGACCAAATAAAGTAATGATAAAGAAATATTTCGGTTCAATCACAAAACTTGAAGAGTCTCGTTCTAAATCGATCCCGTTGGCCATCATCAAACAAATAAATAAAAACATTTTATGTTCAACCAGGCTGTGTTCACAAGACCATGCACAGCCGGGAAGAAATGTTTCGTCACTATGTCATGGGAAAAGGACAATTTTGAAAATCGCCATTCAACATTTTCAAAAATGATAACGCTCGCCAAACTAACTTGTCCGTCTCCTCCTTCATGTAGCAAGTGTAGCTGTTGTTGCCATACGACAGCAATCGTGCGCCGTCATTCAAACTGTGACACTCGATTGTCACCGAGCTGTCGTTCATGATTATGAAGTATTTCTGTGGACCACAGTGCGTCACCTGTGCAATATGCAACAATAATTGACGTGTTCAACCATCCTGCAATGACCCAATTTTGAATGGGAAGGAAAGGCGTGCTGGGAAGAAACCCACGTTAGTTTTCCGGTTGTCCCCAATCTTTTGTTCTACCCTGTGAATGTGCTTCACAACAGACGCAAATGTTTGAGTGCCGATTATATGCCCGCAAAGGGTGCATCGTGCAAAAAACTTCCTAATACGCTTAAACCTGGCCCGCCACTATTGATATTTGAAAATTTTGGTCTGTTTTTATGATTTATTACTGTTGCCGACATCGAGACCAACAAGGTTTACGTTCGTGACTTTTCCATTAAGTGCCGGTTTAATACCGAAAGTAATCCATAACCACCGGTTCTCGGGAACAAAATTCCAAAAAATAGATAGACCCCCGTTTAGTGCATTTCAGGAAGACAAGAACAAATATTCAAGATGGCCGACTGCTTCTTATCACAAGCATACGGTAGTCACGTGATCTTGCCCATGCGTTTCGTACAGTGCCGCTCTGTTTGTTAGTGCATAACACACGTGTTGCACGCGCGCACTGGCAGCACTGTGTAGCGGGAGCGTAAAGTCCCTAATAGCATACTGTAAGCCTATAACATTTGGCGGCAATTCAAAATTTTGTTCCTGGCTGACGTGATTGCCAAGAAGTGGGGGTCTATCTATTTTTTTAAATTTTGTTCCCGAGAACCGGTGTTTATCGATTGATTTCGATATAAAATCTGCACTAAATCAAAAAGTCATGAATATAAACGTTATTCGTCCCGATATCGGCACCTAAATTAGAGCAAAAAACAAACCAAAAATTTCAAATATCAATAGTGGCGGGCCAGGTTTAAACGATCCGTACCTTGACATCATAGAGCACAAGCTCGTGGATCAATTCCAAATGCACAAAATCGTTGAGCGTATTCGCCGGCAGAACTTGACCCCTGAAAATCAAACAAAAACACGTTTACTGTACATTTCCGTAAAAAAATTTTTTTAAAAAAACAAACCTTTCCAAACAATTCTGGAACGCTTGGAATGCGTTGACAATGTGCGTCTCCGCAATCAGCACCGCCGTGCAAATTACACCGAGCAACACGGACGGCTTTTCGGCCTAAAAAGAGCACAAAAAATTCTTGTCGGAAATAATTAAGGTAGTAAAAAAGTAGCAAACAGTTTTTAACGATTAAGTTTACCCCAGTGCCATGGCACCTGACAAATAAAAGCTGGCACCTGGAATTTTCCAGTTCGGGTGCTAACGGCACCTGGCAGAATGGCAACTAAAATCGCGACTTTTTGGCACCAGATTTTATTTGAAAGATTTCCACATACCCGCATCCGTCCAGCAATCAACCTATCGAGCCAGGCCGTGTCAAAGTCGTTGCCCACAAAATCATCGGTCTCCAACAGACTGGTCAGGTACTCAACCGTTGTGCGGAAATCGCCTCGAATCGACAGCTCTTTTAACGCCAACACCATGTTGCTGCAAACAAACACACACAGGGTGCACCCACACACAATCTGTTTTGATGATCAGCAGAAGATTTGACAAATTTATCAATCGCGGTGACGGAAAAACAGCTTTGCATTGGTCCGTTTCTTGTGGCGCACAAATTACGACGTTGAATCAACAAAATTTCAGACGTTGAAAGTTGTTTCATTGCATGGAGAGTGAACAGTGAGCTGCTGCACTCACTCGTACATATCGCAAAATACGATCCGACAAAACATGGCTCGAAACTTGATACAGCTCATAGACTTAGTTAGCATCCAAGATCTAAGAAACCTAGCCGAAAGTCCAAGCCGCAAACAGCTGCAATTACATGAAGACAATCCCAACTTCAATACCCGCACTCACGCAGTCGCATCGGCTCGCGTCTCGCCGAAACTGAAGCAATGTCCAAACTGACTGTCCGCAAACTCATGCAGTCCGCCTGTTGACGACACGCTGAAGTAGCCCCAGACATTCTTGCTGCTGCGGAAGTTCAACTCTTCAACCTGTGGTGAAAACAGATGACAGTCAGTAAGGGCAATGGCTTTGGTCACTCTCTGTACAGCGAATCGATCGACGGGACAGTCCTGTTCGTTGCCCACCTACATGGAATACTCACAATATATACGTAGGTACATACAACAGCTGGCTAAGATCTAATTGCATATCAAAATGTTGCCCAGTTAGGGTATTCCGTATTTCGATATAATAATCGAGTTTACGGTTTAATGCAGTTTAGGGTACATACGAGTAGAACAAACGAACAAACCTGACCACTCGACGGTTTGAACCCTTCGTCCGGGTTTTCGGACGTGATTCGGGCGGCGATCACGTGACCTTTCGGCTGTGGTTTTGGATTGGGATTCTCGAAATTGATTTCGTCGACGCCCCACGCTGATTGGCCGTATAGTAGGCGAATGTCCTGAGTCATTGAACGCGGCTTATTTTGCTTGTACATTTGATGGAAAAACGAGGTTCAAAACAAGTGCAAGATAATTTTGCATTCTTATGTAGCAATTGTAACATTTTTGCGGCTCATTGTTTGACAAGTGACAAAACTGAACTGCATGATCAACGACTAAGATTATACGTACGCGATTGTTGAAACATTCCATAACCACGAACTACTATCAGAGCAACTGTTTATGGAGTGTTTTTATCAAATTCACGTGAACAACAAGGGCAAAGAGCTGCGACTCATAACAAATAATGCAAAAACCAGCCACCTTGATTCTGTTTAACGGCACGCCCATCGCCACTTGCAGTTGTGCAGCAGGTAGATTGACGTCAGCCACCATTTCCGTGCATGGATGCTCGACCTGCGAATTCAAGTTCAAAATTAGATACAGAATATCCATTATGCAGCTGAGAAATGATGGTTCTAAAATTTTTTTTGTGATGTTATTGGTATCTCGGTCAGATCAAAGTGGGCCTGAGAAGAACATTAACGCTGGTAGAAATCGTTGCCATCACCAAACTTCTAAATGCCCCTATTAAATTCAGCAGTCGCCGCACAGTCCGATATTGCTCCAAGCTGATCACCGGTCAACATAGACAACTGACTGGAATCCAGTTTCCACCCGAACCCACCAACCTGCAGCCTGGGATTGAGTTCCAGAAAGTAATACTCTTGTGACGAGGGCAGATAGAGGTATTCAACAGTGCCCGCCGAGCAGTACCCAACCATACGAGCCAGTCGGACGGCATCCTGCGAGAGTGATTAATGAAGAAACTTGGCCACGACAAGTTCATAACGCACACCAGTTCCTCATGTTGATGTTGGTATACGCATATCGCACCTTCTCCATTTGTTCGACAATGTCCTGCGGCGCGATCGTGGTGGGCGCCTCCTCGATGATCTTCTGATGTCGTCGTTGGATGGAGCAGTCACGACCGAACAGTGATATCGCGTTGCCGTATCGATCGACCACAATTTGCACCTGCACATTTGGGACGAACAATGAATAAACGTTCTTTGATTCATAAATATTGAACAGGTCAACACAGAGCGTTAGGGATATGATTATCAAACCAGGTGATCGGATCGGATCTGTATGTGTCCGTTAACGTGAATTTCAAAGGGGTATATCACGTTTACTGTTATGTTACCAGTAAATTCGACAATTCTTCTCTAATTCCAGACAATTTTGTAACAACTTTCACGGAAGTTTGTTGCATTACTAAATCTCAACATATCCTCAGCAAACCGCAAGAACGTCACGTGACCAAAATGATCCATCCGATCCGGTCCCCCTTCGTCAAGTTCAACACCGGCAATCAAAAAAATTGACCACTATAAAAATAACAATGAACAAAAGTCAGCCAACCTCCAAATGTCTGGCTGCAGTGGCGAGTTGCATGAGGAATATGGGCGAGCCGGGCACCTCGGCCTGCACTTGTCTGAACAACGTCGGAAATTCGTCCATATTCGTGCATTTTCGAATGCCCTTGCCCCCGCCACCTTCAGATGCCTTGATCATCAGGGGAAAACCGACCTTGTTCGCCGATTCAATGCCTTCTTGCACCTGCACAGCGTCGTAATGTCGTATTATTGAGTGTGTAACGCACAAGCGTAAATATCCGTGACCCGATTTTATTGGAGGTTTCTTCTCTTTTATGTTCATACCAATTTTTGGCCACCCGTAAATAAACACACTTAATTCCTTGCTCAACTGTTTTTGCCGCATAACTTGTCAATTTAGACCAACAAAAACCACCAAACTCGGCCTTTGGAGACAGTTGCCGATCCACAAACCCGTCACTCACCGATCTGACAGTGGCCTCGTCATAGACGTGCCTAGGCACGGTGACCAGCCTGCTACTCCTCGAACTGTTAGTCGTTCCACGGCACACGCACACCACTGCCCGTCCACAACATGGTCGGTACGCCTGCACTTTGCGCCACGATAGTTGACGCGATCTTGTCACCAGACGCCCACATTGCGCGCTCGCTTGGACCTGAAACGATTGCGTGAGGGTTTGGTGGTCTCGTTCCCACAAAAAAACGTTTTCTTTCGAGCGGACTGTATTCCTGCTCGTGGGAGTTATCAAACTTGTGATTATCGGATCGCATGTCAAGTGAGACGTACCGTGTCATTAACTTCACCAACAAAGCAAAACGCTTCCTTTTCCGCTATGTATGCGAAAAACTTCAACGCTAGTCGAAGAAATTAGTGGCATCACTAACTTTTTTAATACAGAAATACAGTACTCTTATTTCAGAAAAGTCACGCGACCGAGGCATCGATCCATTCACCAAGGTTAAAACCGCTCAATGAGGGGACTTTTGTCCGACAGAGAACATACGCTTGTTGGCACAGCAGCGTCCAACCAAAAAAAAAAAAAAAAAATTTTTTTTTTTTTATTGAAGATCAAGTTGCAGTGTAAACCAACACACCGATAAATACAATGTCGTGTTTTCGCAGTATCTCGGGCAGTTTGGGGTTCTCGGACGCATAGACCCCAACCAGCCCACACGGCCTGCACCTCCATGCGTTTGGCTACCTCGAGTATCAAATTCGACATTTGCGTAGTTGTTGTTGTTGGTGCCGCCGGGCGCGAGCACAAACTGGTCGGCCATGCGAATGTACTCTGCAATGTTAGGATTTTTTCAAAGTTTTTATTGATAATTTTATAATAATGGACAGGAAGCTTTAATGACCGTCATGACAAGGCGGCAGTAGTTGCTAAAATTGTGCACGCAAAGATAAATGTTTTGTAAACTGCTCATCTGGGCGCTGGATTCGTGATGGAAACAATGCACGCGCTGTTTCGCTGATAAAACCAAAATAAAAGTGCCCTGCCATGA
>JASAMV010006188.1:0-14812 GCA_030248065.1 Rhynchonema sp. JSB1_4
TATAGTCTCGCTCTGATACTGTACCCTCAGGGTTTTTCCGAGGGCTGACCCTGGCTATCCGTCTGACGAGACCCAGGCAGCCGCCGTGTTTTAAGACTCAGGATGGAACCCGCAACCCCCCACGCGTCATGTATGCGCTGCACGTGCCCCAAAGCACATTCGCATAAAGGGTAGAGCGTATATATATTTCCAGAGTTCCCGATTGTGCCCGGCAAATTTCGCCTGATGGTTGACGGCGAGGCCGCTACGGTCGATATTATCACGCGCAATATATCGGTGACTGAAATACACAAATGCGGTACGTGTCAGCAGAAGTTGATGATCGGTTTTACGTTTCTCACGTGACTTGGTATATTTTTTGAGTCTGTCAAGATTTGTTAAAGTGCAAGGGACATAATTCATATTTAGAAAATGGGACCATTTTTATTGCTGAAAGTGCAAAGCCGCAATCAAGGTGACCATCCTTCAATAAGAAGTACCGTCGAAAAGTGTCAAATGAACTGTCAAAAAGTGTGCCAAAGGTGCACCTCTGGAGTTAAGCGCGACTAGTCTGACCGCCCCCCGTGCTTGATTTTCAGGCATCGTACCGAAGCCAGCGCATCACGGAACGAACGAAGTTGGAAAATCGATGTTGCACGATATGATCGTCACACCGACGGAGTAAGTTGAACAATCATAAGTCCTCCAAAAAGGCTTATTTCGCGATTCTGAAACCGGTTCTGAAAACAGTCAGAATATTCCGTATTGGTTTATGCTTCATTAAAGTGCACCAGTATCGCTGTCCACTCGCAGGTCGATACCTTTGGTGGACCACCTTTTATTGCGTCCACAATGACATAGTCTTATATAGGCAATCACCGAAACATTTCCATTTGACTTCCGATCCGTTGACACTTGTTGACACATCGAACTGAAAATGTTTCGGTGATTACATACAGCAGGAGGTGGTCCACCAAAGGTATCGACCTGCGAGTGGACACCGATACTGGTGCACTTTAATGAAGCATAAACCAATACGGCAAATTTGACCGGTTCCAGAACCGGTTTCAGAATCGCGAAATAAGCCTTTTTGGAGGACTTATGATTTTTCAACTTACTCCGTCGGTGTGACGATCATATCGTGCAACATCGATTTTCCAACTTCGTTCGTTCCGTGATGTGCTGCTTCCGTACGATGCCTGAAAATCAAGCACGGGGGGCGGCTAGATCAGTTGGTGCTTATACTCCCAGAGGTGCACATTTGGCACACTTTTTGACAGTTCATTTGACACTTTTCGACGGTACTTCTTTTTGAAGGATGGTCACTTTGATTGCGGCTTTCACTTCCAGCAATAAAAAATGGTCCCATTTTCCAAAATATGAATTATGTCCCTTGCACTTTAATGCCACTAAACTCGCACAGCGTGTGTGTGTGTGTGAATTTAATTGGCGCGAATGTTGCGTGTCATCGATCAATAGATCTCCACTGTCAAAAAAAAGTCAAGTGAACGATGGCAAGTGCGTATAGTCATTCCGGTTCGACCCTAAACAAGACCGGGGCAGGCATACGCCTGAGGCCCCAAACCTCAGCCATGACCATGAACTGATGCCAATTTCAGGCCAGCAATGCACAGCAGACGGTCCTTCATGTGTTGGCTTCAGTCAATACGGCAGCACGTGTCATCTGCATAACGCTGCGTACAACGCGTTGGTCAACTCACAGGTATACCCACCCGTACACTGACTAATTGTAGAATGGTTGACGCAAACAGTTGATCCAACCGCACATCGTGCTACGCGAAAGGCACGTGAAAAACTGATATCACGTGAGGTTTCACCGGCGGTCAGACAACAGATAGTGCGTCAACGGGTTTGCGTCGGCCGGTCTGTAATATACGCCCTGTTTCAACAAACAGGTTACAGTCACTGTTCGCCATGCGGTGATATTGATAATGGCCCGAATTCTCGAGAGCGCAACCGCCACCGGGGGTGGTTGCGCCCCCTAAACACGATGAAGAGAACTTCCAGCTGACAGGCCTCAATTCGTTGCGTGCTTACGCGAACAGCAGCGTTTTTAACGCACGCATGTTCTGGTTCTAGGAATAAAAGGGAATTTACGCACCAATGTGCAGAGCGTAAGATATATCAAAATGCGCTGTTGCGCAACCGCCCCCGGTGGCGGTGGCGCTTTCGAAGAATTTGGGCCATTACGTGTCGTGGTGTCCCGAAAATCTGTATTACGCACTTAACGACTGCATATTCGTTATAGTGACATTTTTCTGTTGTCCTGTTGATATCACTATAACGAGGAGTAACTGTACTGAGCCACAAAAACAGACACGCAGTTTGCAAAATTCAACACTGTTTTGCATCACAGGTCGTCGTCGGAGCCAAGTTCTACGACCGAATCATGGTGACCAACACGAGCGACCCCGTGTTCAAAACAATGCAGATCAGTTAGAGGAGACACAAGAGTGTGATACTGCGGCTGACCAAAAGTCTATGGCAATTTTCTGTTGAAATTTAGTTGACGTGTCATTCGTGTACATTTTTCCGGACAGTGCCGCTTTTTGTGACGGAATGCGCTTATTTTATTGACAGATCTCACAAAACTATCATTAATAAATAAACGGACATCAATAAACTGGTGTGATACCGATGTTTGTGATATCAAGATACGCGTGTCGCTGAAAAGCTAAAAGATCGGAGTAATCATTGTTTTGATCAAGATCAGTATTTCTGGGACTGGAGAAACCTAAGCCACTACCATGACTACAGAAGCTACATCACTGCTACGTTACCTGCGTTGAGCCAGCATTTTGTGTGAGCGTGCAAAAATTAAAAAATGTGAAAAAGACAGTAAAAACATAAAATGTAAATATCTTCATAATTTCATAAACGGATCACAATATCGCTTGGTTTTTTTGGAAACCCAAGGACAATCCTTAGATTGACTTTTATTATTTCGCTTAACTTCCTTAGCCTATCTATGGACTCTATCAGACATCTCAAAGTTTTCGGTTTTTCTCATTCTTGGAAATTGTCTTGAGGTTTCCACAAATGCCTTACTCAACTGAGTCACGTGACCATGACGTCATCAACCATCATCCGGCACCAAAAAGTGCTCCGAGCTGTTGCGCAATGCCCTGTATCCCACCGAGCCATTGCCCGAACGCCGTGTTCCCGCCCCAGTCAATCGCATAACTGTCGCCCCACCGGATCGGACCGTAATGGTGGGCAACGCCAAAGTTCATGCCCCGATTGCCGCCAACCTGAATGCCCTGCTCACGTCCAAACGGTAGACCCATGATCTGGAATCGGAAAGTTCTTGGTTGATGTGCGTAGAATTGCGTACATTGAAACGTTTTGGTAAAGGCAAACTACGCCAACACGAGCCCGATTTCGAAGGTGGTGTGTATTCAAAACGAATAGAAAGAGAAAATCATCATGCTCCACTTTGTATTCTTCAACGTGTAACATTTCCCAAATCAGCAGCCACGTGTGAATGTTTCACAATTCTGCCAGCTGCGAAATCGGGCTCGTGTTGCCGTTGTTTGCCTTTATTAATCTATGCTGACAATGCTGAGAATATCATGATAATGTGACTCTCACACATATATAAAATTGTTTTTGCTGTTTGTCTCTAATTTGGACGCACGTTGGTTATTAGGTACTGTACAGAGAGTAAGTCAACGCCAAACTGCACCGGCTGAAATGTGTAGCATCTCTAAATGTCTCAAGTAAAAAAACACCCCATGAGCGAGACATGCTCGATCTCTAAGCTTGATTTCTCAAGAAAACGCGCGTGAAAAACATGAATGGACTGCAAGATGAAATATGTAAAAGGGCGCAAATCAACATGCGATCCGCCCACCATCCGCACTAACACTGAATCCATTCTGCATGTCCGCTCGCACTTCGCCGTTATCTTCGAAGCCAATGCCCCATTGATCCACAACGCTCGCCAGTTTGCCTCGGAAAATGTTGCCAAAGTTGAATGGTGTCGTTGTTGTTGTTGTTGTTGTTGTTGTTGTTGTTGATGATGATGTTGTTGTTTTAGGTGTTGTTGACGTGGTGACTGGCTTTCGTGTCGTCGTAGCTGTTTTGGGGGATGTTGTTGTTGTTGTTGCTCTGGTGGTAGCCGATGGTGTTGTTGTTGTTGTTGTCGTGCGAGGCTTAATGAATGTGGTTGTTTCAATCGGCCGGATGGCGGTCGTAGTCTGTGGCTGCGTTTGCGTAGTCGGCCGTATGAGCGTGTCTCTTGTCGTTGTGATCGGTCGTGCAGTGGTCGTTGTTGTCGATGTGCTGAAAATACCATAGTAATACGGTGGCCCCCATCAGCCTGTTGTTGTCGTGCATGGCGATTTTGGTTGCCCGTTTTTTCATGCGTTTCCACAGATGTGGTGGGGCACCAGGTCATCGTCAGTACGAATGCACCGCGTTGTCGCACGGAGATTACAAAAACACCATGCGAGCTGGTTTCAGCTGAATTTTCTCTAACATGCACTATTGCAGACCGACTGCAACACTGGGAGCCGACCATTCTCAAACCAACTGCGCATCGACATATGACGTCATCCGAGTCACCCCCCGAGGATGCTCACCGGCTCATTGTGTCCCACCACACGCCAATACCATTCTACGATGCGATACCCGCGCCAACAATCGTGCCTCCGACAGAACGTCCGTTTACAGAAACCAAACCAACCCTTAGGGGTCCTAGTCTGGAGCCGAAATCATACGAAAGTCCCGGTCTTGAACGGGACTCAGATGAAATTCCAGGTCTGCAACCGGAATCGCACGAAAGTCCCGGTCTGGAACGGGAATCGGAATCAGACAAAAATCCGAGTCCGGAACCGGAATTAGATCAAATCCCAAGTCCGGAACCGGAACTAATGCGGTCACCAGAAGTGCTGCCGGCGCCGGACCCAACAATCAAACAACCATTAGATCGAGATGCCGTATTCGGGATTGAACTCGACGATTTCGATAAATATCGGCTGGGTATCGTACCGGTCAGACCTGTTTTTCCGGTCCTGCCCAAACCCACAACCACTACGACGGAAATGTCACCAGGGCGTGAAACATCAACATCCACTGACGAAACCACAACAACAACAACATCGACAGCAACACAGGAGCCCGATGGCACGATTCAGCCGGCAACAACAACAACATTTACAACAACAACAACAACAACATCAGTGAAACATCAGCCAGCCAACAACAATCGGACCAAGTCTCCTCGTTTCAACGACGACGCGGTACCCTCGCTGCGATCCACTATGATCATCGTAGCTGATGACGGTGGATCACTGCAACTGCAACAGGTCTCAAGTGATATGCCATCAAGTCGCCGGGTCAGACCCATAAAAGTACAGGACCCGGGCTCGGGCGGCATTGAAGGATTGGGATCCGGACCGGGACCGACAAATCGAGCCTCGGAGGTCAACTGTGACAATCGCGATCAGGACAACGATTGTGGGAAGGAGAAAGGCACCACTGAATCTCCGAGGTAAAATATTAATTTTTTTGACGATGTTCTTTTTTACGCGGCCAGCAGGTTACTCCAACAAATATAATTTGTGCAGTAGCGTATTTTCGGGGTTGGTGATAAATAAGCATTAATCGCGAATTGGATCTTTGCTCATTGCTTGGTGATACAACAGCAGATTTGGGTACCAAACTGAAGATTATGCTTTGTGTTTCAGGCTGAGTGTTTACACTTTGTAAAGGTTGACTATACACTGGGGGCCACCGTATTACTATGGTATTTTCAGCACATCGACAACAACGACCACTGCACGACCGATCACAACGACAAGAGACACGCTCATACGGCCGACTACGCAAACGCAGCCACAGACTACGACCGCCATCCGGCCGATTGAAACAACCACATTCATTACGCCTCGCACGACAACAACAACAACAACATCTTCCGCAACAACACCACGAACAACGACAACAACAACACCATCGGCTACCACCAGAGCAACAACAACAACAACATCCCCCAAAACAGCTACGACGACACGAAAGCCAGTCACCACGTCAACAACACCTAAAACAACAACATCATCATCAACAACAACAACAACAACACCATTCAACTTTGGCAACATTTTCCGAGGCAAACTGGCGAGCGTTGTGGATCAATGGGGAATTGGCTTCGAAGATAACGGCGAAGTGCGCGCGGACATGCAGAATGGATTCAGTGTTAGTGCGGATGGTGGGCGGATCGCATGTTGATTTGCGCCCTTTTACATATTTCATCTTGCAGTCCATTCATGTTTTTCACGCGCGTTTTCTTGAGAAATCAAGCTTAGAGATCGAGCATGTCTCGCTCATGGGGTGTTTTTTTACTTGAGACATTTAGAGATGCTACACATTTCAGCCGGTGCAGTTTGGCGTTGACTTACTCTCTGTACAGTACCTAATAACCAACGTGCGTCCAAATTAGAGACAAACAGCAAAAACAATTTTATATATGTGTGAGAGTCACATTATCATGATATTCTCAGCATTGTCAGCATAGATTAATAAAGGCAAACAACGGCAACACGAGCCCGATTTCGCAGCTGGCAGAATTGTGAAACATTCACACGTGGCTGCTGATTTGGGAAATGTTACACGTTGAAGAATACAAAGTGGAGCATGATGATTTTCTCTTTCTATTCGTTTTGAATACACACCACCTTCGAAATCGGGCTCGTGTTGGCGTAGTTTGCCTTTACCAAAACGTTTCAATGTACGCAATTCTACGCACATCAACCAAGAACTTTCCGATTCCAGATCATGGGTCTGCCGTTTGGACGTGAGCAGGGCATTCAGGTTGGCGGCAATCGGGGCATGAACTTTGGCGTTGCCCACCATTACGGTCCGATCCGGTGGGGCGACAGTTATGCGATTGACTGGGGCGGGAACACGGCGTTCGGGCAATGGCTCGGTGGGATACAGGGCATTGCGCAACAGCTCGGAGCACTTTTTGGTGCCGGATGATGGTTGATGACGTCATTGTCACGTGACTCAGTTGAGTAAGGCATTTGTGGAAACCTCAAGACAATTTCCAAGAATGAGAAAAACCGAAAACTTTGAGATGTCTGATAGAGTCCATAGATAGGCTAAGGAAGTTAAGCGAAATAATAAAAGTCAATCTAAGGATTGTCCTTGGGTTTCCAAAAAAACCAAGCGATATTGTGGTCCGTTTATGAAATTATGAAGATATTTACATTTTATGTTTTTTACTGTCTTTTTCACATTTTTTAATTTTTGCACGCTCACACAAAATGCTGGCTCAACGCAGGTAACGTAGCAGTGATGTACTAGCTTCTGTAGTCATGGTAGTGGCTTAGGTTTCTCCAGTCCCAGAAATACTGATCTTGATCAAAACAATGATTACTCCGATCTTTTAGCTTTTCAGCGACACGCGTATCTTGATATCACAAACATCGGTATCACACCAGTTTATTGATGTCCGTTTATTTATTAATGTTAGTTTTGTGAGATCTGTCAATAAAATAAGCGCATTCCGTCACAAAAAGCGGCACTGTGTATGCTTTCCGGAAAAATGTACACGAATGACGAATGACACGTCAACTAAATTTTAACAGAAATTGCAATATACTTTTGGTCAGCCGTAGTATCACACTCTTGTGTCTCCTCTAACTGATGTGCATCGTTTTGAACACGGGGTCACTCGTGTTGGTTACCATGATTCGGTCGTAGAACTTGGCTCCGACGACGACCTGTGATGCAAAACAGTGTTGAATTTTGCAAACTGCGTGTCTGTTTTTGTGGCTCAGTACAGTTACTCCTCGTTATAGTGATATCAACAGGACAACAGAAAAATGTCACTATAACGAATATAGATTTTCGGGACACCACGACACGTAATGGCCCAAATTCTTCGAAAGCGCCACCGCCACCGGGGGCGGTTGCGCAACAGCGCATTTTGATATATCTTACGCTCTCCACATTGGTGCGTAAATTCCCTTTTATTCCTAGAACCAGAACATGCGTGCGTTAAAAGCGCTGCTGTTCGCGTAAGCACGCAACGAATTGAGGCCAGTCAGCTGGAAGTTGTCATCATCGCGTTTGGGGGCGCAACCACGCCCGGTGGCGGTTGCGCTCTCGAGAATTCGGGCCATTATCAATATCACCGCATGGCGAACAGTGACTGTAGCCTGTTTGTTGAAACAGGGCGTATATTGCAGACCGGCCGACGCAAACCCGTTGACGCACATTATCTGTTGTCTGACCGCCGGTGAAACCTCACGTGTAATCAGTTTTTCGCTTCGCGTAGCACGATGTGCGGTTAAATCAACTGTTTGGGTCAACTATTCTACAATTAGTCGGTGTACAGGTATACCTGTGAGTTCACCAACGCGTTGTACGCAGCGTTATGCAGATGACACGTGCTGCCGTATTGACTGAAGCCAACACATGAAGGACCGTCAGCTGTGCATTGCTGGCCTGAAATTGGCATCAGTTCATGGTCATGGCTGAGGTTTGGGGCCTCAGGCGTATGCCAGTCCCGGTCTTGTTTAGGGTCGAACCGGAATGACTATACGCACTTGCCATCGTTCACTTGACTTTTTTTTGACAGTGGAGATCTATTGATCGATGACACGCAACATTCGCGCCAATTAAATTCACACACACACACACGCTGTGCGAGTTTAGTGGCATTAAAGTGCAAGGGACATAATTCATATTTTGGAAAATGGGACCATTTTTTATTGCTGGAAGTGAAAGCCGCAATCAAAGTGACCATCCTTCAAAAAGAAGTACCGTCGAAAAGTGTCAAATGAACTGTCAAAAAGTGTGCCAAAGGTGCACCTCTGGGAGTATAAGCACCAACTGATCTAGCCGCCCCCCGTGCTTGATTTTCAGGCATCGTACGGAAGCAGCACATCACGGAACGAACGAAGTTGGAAAATCGATGTTGCACGATATGATCGTCACACCGACGGAGTAAGTTGAACAATCATAAGTCCTCCAAAAAGGCTTATTTCGCGATTCTGAAACCGGTTCTGGAACCGGTCAAATTTGCCGTATTGGTTTATGCTTCATTAAAGTGCACCAGTATCGGTGTCCACTCGCAGGTCGATACCTTTGGTGGACCACCTCCTGCTGTATGTAATCACCGAAACGTTTTCAGTTCGATGTGTCAACAAGTGTCAACGGATCGGAAGTCAAATGGAAATGTTTCGGTGACTGCCTATATAAGACTATGTCATTGTGGACGCAATAAAAGGTGGTCCACCAAAGGTATCGACCTGCGAGTGGACAGCGATACTGGTGCACTTTAATGAAGCATAAACCAATACGGAAAATTTGACCGGTTCCAGAACCGGTTTCAGAATCGCGAAATAAGCCTTTTTGGAGGACTTATGATTGTTCAACTTACTCCGTCGGTGTGACGATCATATCGTGCAACATCGATTTTCCAACTTCGTTCGTTCCGTGATGTGCTGCTTCCGTACGATGCCTGAAAATCAAGCACGGGGGGCGGCTAGATCAGTTGGTGCTTACTCCCAGAGGTGCACCTTTGGCACACTTTTTGACAGTTCATTTGACACTTTTCGACGGTACTTCTTATTGAAGGATGGTCACCTTGATTGCGGCTTTCACTTCCAGCAATAAAAAATGGTCCCATTTTCTAAATATGAATTATGTCCCTTGCACTTTAACAAATCTTGACAGACTCAAAAAATATACCAAGTCACGTGAGAAACGTAAAACCGATCATCAACTTTGTGCGACACGTACCGCATTTGTGTATTTCAGTCACCGATAGATTGCGCGTGATAATATCGACCGTAGCGGCCTCGCCGTCAACCATCAGGCGAAATTTGCCGGGCACAATCGGGAACTCTGGAAATATATATACGCTCTACCCTTTATGCGAATGTGCTTTGGGGGCACGTGCAGCGCATACATGACGCGTGGGGGGTTGCGGGTTCGACCCAAAGTCTTAAAACACGGCGGCTGCCTGGGTCTCGTCAGACGGATAGCCAGGGCTAGCCGCAAAAACCTGAGGGTACAGTATCAGAGCGAGACTATAAAACCCCTGGTGAAACCTCACGTGCCATAAATGCTAACGCGAGACCCAGCCAGGTAGCCGCGGTGTTAGACTTTGGGTCGAACCCGCAACCTCACCACGCGTCATGTATGCGCTGCACGTGCCCACAGAGCACATTCGCATGTACTGTACGTTTACCACGATACCAAGGTGACGGCAGGCCACAAGCCACTGCCGTACGCTTACCATCTTTATGAGGACAATCTACATCAGTTTGGTAACAAACTGATGTAACACAAAGCACCTTCTCCAACACGTCTTCTTATAGTGAAATCGTCATTTACATACAGTGAATTTACCCATAGTGAATATATTCTTCATGGTGACCGAAAGTGGGGGCGGGTGACAATCCGATCATATCATCAGTTCATCACCCAAGAGGGTAGCACTGACTCTTTGTATTATAATGAGTTCCTGCTGTTCAACTGTGTTGAGATTGAAACATCACCTGCGCTCACAAGCCATCCAGCGACACACATCAGAGTGAATGCGACGAGTTTACGATGAACCATCGCCATCACGGATAATTTCAGACAGAGACAAAACTTATACGAATGTATGCGCTGAACCAAAATAACGCACCTCAATCTGTGACGCTGGACTGGTAAACAATAGATTGAAAGTTAACCAGAAATGGGTAACTGGAAAGCAACTATGGCAACAACAGCAACGATTGCAGATGCGGCATTATAGAGCCAACAGACGATTCACAATACGTTTTTTCATCGGACAAGCTGTTTCGTATTCTGATCATATCGATCAGAAAATGCCACAAAAACAGCGCTGTCAACTGTCACATGAGTGCAATGAGCATTATACGTATATAAACACGAGCCCCACATGAGCGCGAGAAATAATGTGTGGTTTGATGAAGCATTTGATGCGGTGATTTGACGACATTACTATAAGCCACATAGCAGTCGTCATGTGCTGTGTTTCAGTGACGGAGCAAAAGATGTGGTAGCTCTGTAGCGACCGCAGCTGACCAGTCATATCAGACAATTCAAGTCTTGTTTGTAACTTGTACAAGCTGACAGCAATGGTGGACAGTATCTATATCATGGATCCGGTAGTGCTCTTTTATCCAACACAACTTTTGCCAAGCGTATTATGAGCATTGTCATATAAAGATATGGTAAAACAGGCAACAGAACTGTAACGACCATCACAATATCAACAGGCTTGTCATTAGAAGTTTGCCTGAAAGGCTGACAGATTCAGAATTTTGTTTTTCGTTTCCGCGCCGTGTATTTCGAATCCGGTCGCACTTCTCTGAAACATCAAGACGACTCGAACAACTGCACCACTGCTATTGCAACTTTTATAGAAAAGACGGAACCGCAAAACGGTTTTCTTGCAGAAACATACTTTCCCATTTGTCTGGCGCGATTCTTCTTGTTCATAATCCACTGTTTCGACTTTTTCATCGGCTTGCCGCGTTGCTCACGAACTTGTTCATACCTGTGGTGAAAGTCAACATTCATAAATTCTTTGTCTAACTATTTTCTTTCTCTTATTATTCTTTTTGCAAAATTGTTCTATAATTATCGTGAAACGCCGATCTAAGCCCACCTTCTTTGCGTCATCGACACCTGTTGTCTGACTGTTTGTTCGTCGATGGCTTTGGGCAATGGCTGACTACCACCGGTGAACAGAACGAGGAAAATTCTGCAACGCGAACAGAAGGGGTGCTAGAGTATCGTGTATAACTTGATCCTTTTGTCTGTTTCCTTGCGTGCACAGATGCGTGGTGGACCAGAACCTCGTCAGTGCGAGTGCGTACGTGTGGCTTCAAAATATATGCCACCAAATCGTATGACTCTCCACTGTGATGAAATGAAACAGACAAAGAATCGAAACCCAAACTTGGTGATCGATTCAGTATCCACTCTTGCGTTTGTTGTATGCATTTTATGCAGTAAGGATATTCCGAGATTTACTGCGGCCAAGCCACTAAAATCGACCTAGGAAAGGGTGGGATCTAACGGAGTTTCGCACCGGTCGAAATCGGTCACAGGTTAATATCCAAGTACTATTGACCCAAGAAACCACGTGACGTGACGAAGGCAGCACCAATCCAATCACCAAGTTTAATTTCAAATATACGTAGTAAATTTTCCCGATTCGCTGCCGTGAGGTACGCCCCATAATAGTTCATGCCCAGATCTAAGTCCGAAATCGACTTTTGAAACATTCGGGCAAGACGCACACGCAGCCAGGCAGCTGTGCGCAACGTTTCAGAACTGCACGTGGTTAGCGTTCGGGTTCCGAACTTGACATAAACTATGCGGCGTACATGTGTACATTTGACTGCACGGCAATGAATTAAGAAATCTACCATGGCACTCAAATTAAAGAAAAGCACCGACTTTTTCGCTTTGGTGCTGTTTGGAAAGTCGACCACCAGACCACCGGTGAATCCGGCACGTGTGGCTTGCGATGTGATTAGTTCGATTTGCGCACTGTTTTCCGGATAGAACTGGAACACGGCACGACTCGTGCGAGTCTGCAATTTTTTGTGTCCTTTTTGCCCTCCAAATAATGAGATGCACTATGCCGTGAAAATTCATCACAGCATGGCGTGCCCTCGTCAAAGTGATCCTCACAATAACTGCAATGAAACTCAACATACGGACAATTTTCGAACCGTATTTTGGTGCCGAATCGGTCATTAACCTCCTAGCTACCATTCAATGAGGCCAAGAAGGACGCGGTTATGTCACAATAAAACAGGGCAGACCGTATTCTTACAAGTGGTCACAAGTGGGACCGGGCCCCTTTCAAGGTTCAAAATTCATTTTCATGCATCAGACCCTAACCATGGCACCATAGAGCGTCGAAAAGAACTGGTAAAGCCGTCGTTTGGGATTCTGCTCTTTCGTATCAGCGTTGCACAGCCACTGAAGTGCGGAGATGCTGAAACATTGCCTGACTTTCGGAAATACATTCCGTTATGAAAGGTCCAAAAACTAAACAATAAATAAATTCAGAGTTTAGGGTTTACTACCAATGCGCCACTCACCTAACAGCGCCGTCAAATGTGCCCGCTCTAAACGGCACGCCAAGTCCAATGTCTTGCAGTATCAGATCACCGTCGACCTGGTAACAAAAGGCATTATGATTATAATGTTACTGTTGTGGTTTTAATTTTAAGCATTTGTGCACTACAGGTTTTTTTAAAATAGGCTAGTGGCCTACTGGCGGCTCATTTGCCAAAAAATCTAGTGGCTCACTCTTACTTAGGTACTGGCTCCCTGAAATTCCAGTGGCTCATTGGCGGCACATTTGCCAAAATCGTGAAATTCATTTTCATTCGAGATTTTTAGCGCCTATTTGAGCCACGGTTAGTGGCAAAAAACCGTGGCACTAACCATCCAACAACGTATTTTATTATTATTCGCAGCTGACCTCTCTATCCAGAGCTACATCCAACATTGCTTCACTGATATCGAGTCCCACCCAATAATGACCCTGCTCCGTTAGCACCTCACCACCGATGCCCGATCCACATCTGTAATGAATGTAATGCAAAACATTTTGAAACATCAATCAGCCAAACAAGCATACGATGTGTAACTGTACATTACAGCAATGTATCTAAAACCTTCGACTATATGAGTACTGTTAACCTGGCCCTGGCACAGTCTGTTATCCTCTTTACAGTGACTGAGAGCTTGTGCACCAATTGCGCCGCGGTGAAGTTTACGACCACTACTGACAAAAATCATCACAGTGAAACCTGATCGAATCGAAAGGCCTCATTACAACCGTGCCCCTACACACTGTGCACACTGCGCAACGATCAACATAACTACGAAAGCAACGATCATTCTCACCTACATATACTTGCGGATGAAAAAAACGGTTTTTTCGGGTTTTACTAACGGTTTCTGGAGGTGAAAAAAAGATGCCCCTGGCCCTGGAAACTCTTTTTAGGAGCATGTTTTTTCGTAGATTTTTCGCTAAATTCAGAAAATAGAACATTTTCCTAAGCCAGACTTTGGTCGAAGGCGCTAAATGTAAAAGTGCCTCGTTTTGATCATTTTGGTTGTTATGAGTGTCAAAAACGCCTTAAGTCACTGTCTGTCAACATGGGTCCAAAATACGTTATTTTCACTACGGTTCTTTGTCGACCTTTTTCGGAATTTTCGCAAAAAACATAAAAAACCAGTTTTTCCGCAAGTATAATAGTCACGTGCCCGCCGCAGCTAACATCAATACACACATAATGCGCGTCGCGGATCAGGCAACGCGTTTGACAAGTTTCTCCCAAAAGTATTGTCATTCTCACCCAATGTCAAGTATGAAGCAGGGTTGATCGTCGGGCAGTGCCAATAACTCCAGGGCTCGCTCGGTCATTTGCGACTGGATACTGATCATGTGCGAACTGAAAATGGAGAACTCGTAGCCGATTTAGGCATAAATTTCGATTCAGGCTTGAGTGGGGATACAAGAAATCTTAATGGCTGGCAACAATGGAAATATCAACTCACTTGTTGCTGTACTTGCGAGCTTCGGTCTCATTTGAGTTGAAATTGGATTGAAAATCAGCGACCATAAATGGAATCCGACAGCACGAAAACACTCATCACGACGAGCTCCGGTGGGCCGAAAAAAAACGCTCCGGTCGATTGCCAGACATGGCTAATTATACGGTAGTTGATTTTTTCTTTTCCACTGTCTTTGATTAAAATATTTGTTGTCCTCACGCCAGGACGATGTCGACGTTGATGTTATCAAACTCCG
>JASAMV010006189.1:0-31267 GCA_030248065.1 Rhynchonema sp. JSB1_4
GATGATGACGATCACGTGATGCACAACTATGCGGCGTCCGTCTATAATGCCATTATGTGGGTTCATTCAGATTAGTTGATTTATCAGTTTCTGGTTTGAACAAGACACGTTAAATTAACTGGCTCACCACACAGTCTGATCGTGTTTGTGGGCAGATTTTTTCACGAAGCAATGCAGCTTTTTTCACGAGACTTCCTTTAAATACGTTTATATTTCACACATTGGTATGACCAGGTCAGATTGGCGAAAGGAAGGTAATGAATAGTTCGGGGGCAAATCTCATCCAAAAAGTCATCAAAAAACCACGATTGATTGTGATTAGATGCCTGTCACGATTAACATGACAATGGCGGAGTAGCACTCCATCCACCAGACTCTTATTTTCAATTTTAATTCCTGGTCTGCCTGGCATGATCGTTGGTCTGGGTGGTCTGATCTGTTATCACATGATGCTAATTGCTCGGGCCGAAACCAGTATCGAAAAACACATCAATGCTAACACAAAAAAAAAAAAAAAAATAATTAACGCAATGCATTCAAACAGGGAAAGGGGGTTGATTTGAACTTCGTGGTTTGTTTTTTTTAAATTAGTTGGCGATTTCGAGTTCATTACCGATTCTCGATTTCATTACCGAGACCCAAGTCTCTGACACTTTCAACTCTATCGAGAAACATTTCTGTTTGTGTCGACTGATGTCGGAAAACAAGTAATATATAGTGATGAAACGAAAGCTGAAAATGTTTCACATGCACACCGAAAGTTATATTAGTGTTTCCTTTTTATGCAAGGCAAAGAAAACAAGCGACCCCACATTATAACTCAACTCCAGTTTGGGGTCGGGATTTCAGGAAACTAATGAAAGGGATTAAGAATGTGTCCTTGTTAATCCAAGCGCGACACTCAGCAGCAAACATTGTGAAATGTTTCATTGACATGCTGGCAGCACACACGCACAAAGCTCACAGCGAGCATGTGAAACATTGTTGCTGTTAGATTCCGCAGGCAAACGTTGACACGTTTTTGCCAGCTACGTGATTGAGTCGAAATTGTAATTTCGACCTCAACTAGAAGTTCAATTATAACACGGGACCGCTTGTTTCCTTGGACCAGGAAAAACAGGAAACACCATGGTATAGTGTGCTGGCAGTCGCTTGTTTCCTGTCACAAGCAGTCCAAAAAACAGCCGAACAACATTTTATCAGTCCCATGTATTGAACATGGCCATTGACCACTGCAGGTCTACCGTAACCCATACGATTTCGGTTGGCCGGAGAATTGGCGCATATTTTTCTCGCTGCCGCGTTGGTCACTTGCCGCATTCGTACGTGGTGTGCTTTTCCCATCAACCCACCCACCATTTGGTGACGGGCTCACTTGGCACACCTCCACTTATACTATCGCTGAAACATCAGCTGGTCGAGATAAAAGTGTGGGCGATGTGAATAGTGATGTGCTGAACTCAGTGAAATGCACCAAAGAGTTATGACATTTACGCGTTTTTGCTCAGTGTTTTTGTTTTTCGTTCGACAATTTAATTCGAAATCTCTATCGTATTACGATGCTTGAATTTGAATGGGTGCCAATCTTATACACAAGCATTGTGTGCAACGCATAGTAGGGTACCGCAGGGCGTATTCAGTAAAGGTCGTTATCGATTCAGTTTTCAGTTATTGACCTGTATGTTCTGCGTCAGACCCAAAATGTTTCGCCGGTTTCATAAGAATTTGTAGCAAAATTCACAAAAACGATTCTGTTTCGTAGCTTTGAGCTCACTTCAAATAAAAGATAGGCCCAAACAAATTCTGAACGATTCATGGTGAACAGCTACTCTTGGAACGCGTTGTTGAGATCTTTACGACATTCTGCAAGGCGACGATTCGAATCATGCATTGTGCTCAGCTCCCAGGTTTTGTCTGTATTTCGGACCTCAAGTTTTCCGAATGGTCGGTTTATGTGCATGTTTTTTTCCGCAATGTAAATCATCTTTCACCCACACCCACTGTTGTTGTTCTCTGTTGTATGTCAGTATTGAATGACCGGTGATTACCCTGCTTGGCTGTGATTCTCGTGCTTCATTTACGTGGTGTGCTGTGCGGTGTACTGTTTTCGTGGAATATGTATGCTATTTTGAAAATATTTCATTTTTTACTCGGCTGAGGAAAAGACAATGCAACACGGTATTATGATTCAATGACTATGCGAACATGAATTGTTTTTATAGTAATCACTCAGCGTGCTAGACATTGAAAAATAAAATAAACTACCTAAAGGTGAAAACAAAACGAAAAAATGCACAATAAAATATGAAATTAAAAGCTTTTCAGTCACAACATGGTCAGCTTTGGCAACGTTTCAGAGATAACAATAATGTGATAATGTAATCAAAAGGCGCAGTGATGTTGTGGACTATAAAATCACAGCGATGACATGTAAGACTGACATTTTGAGAAAGCACAACTGTACATGAAAAATAGAAATGTGAGAAAGTCTCGGCAGGATAAAATCTAAAAAATGGATGACAAAGTGTAGCACAATTGAGAAGGATAAGAAGAAAATCTAGACATATTTGGCAAAAAAGGACATTTCATCGACAAAACATTCGCAAGAGACCCTGACGCTGAGATTGAATTTACGCCATATCTGACATTCACGTGTACCCATGTTGCGCAGCACAACAAAGTTCATGTGCTTTTGCTTGCATTTGCCGTGTGCTGTAAAGGGCAGAGATAATTTTAACTGGTTCGTGTTTTAGAGTGGTTCACAAATACTATGTATGTATATGCATCATGGCTATGCGCATGCAGAAAGCGCTGAGTACTGTTTTTACCACCGACGGAAGGTCACACTCAGTAAGTACCAATGTTTCTGAATGGTTCCGGTATCAAAGTTAGCGATCGCATCGGACTCCAAACTTAGTTAGCGCCGGCGTCAGTGTGACCTCCAACTGAAACAGTCACGTGACCAAGCAAGATGCGACCGTTCCGATGATCATCAAGATTCATTCCAGCGTCATTATAGCCAAACTTGTTTGTAACCTGAACAATTTATGAACTCACGATAGTCATAGAAGTAGAGACAGGCCTTGTCCTCGTCACAAATGACCTCGTTGATGAAGGGCGGGAAGAAATCATCGGGCAAACGTCGAATGGCTTGGCACGCGGCGCACAGACGAAGATAACCGTCCTCTGATGAACCACGCTCACTACAACCGAACGGCACAACGTGCACTTGGCCTGTGTAATGCGCAGTGAATGGGTGACTTATTGATTGAATAGTTTGTAGATTACTTTTGACGCAGTAGCATATGGTTCAAACGGCGATCAAAGTCGACATATATTACTATTTACCACGAGTGCCTCAACCTTGAATGGCTGCGGTAGAACATTTCTGCTTGCCACTATCTGTGCATCTGAAACGAAGCACTGGTAATTTTATGACAGAGGGAAATTTTTACACGCTCGACAAAAGTTGTCGGCAGGACGTTCACAAAATTAAATATACGTACATACATGGGAGAAATTACAGCATGGTAATCCAACAAGAGTCAAAGCTCGGCGATTTCTCCTGCGCTTCCCTAGTCTGCGAGACCGTTTAAACCGAACACTGCCGTACTGGCAAATCTGCCCTCACAGTACTTATGTAACAACGTCAGCAATAGAATCGTAGCACCTCAGTGAGTCCATGACCCTGTTTGAGTGCGCTCAACATTCAGATTACTCTATCGTCTTTTATTTTGATTAGAAATTGAATCGTTGGTCAATAGAATCACTCATTGCCTTTGAACGAGTGAATGACTGAAGAATCAATCCCCTGACCAAAAAACTGTGTAAATAAATGAATACCCATCGAACAAATGATGAATTGAATAATAATAGATTGATTTTTCCATTCGCTCACCGACAACATTGGTGCTGCTGCTGCTTGCAGATGCTTCATCCTGATGTGCTGTGCCCTCGACCTGGCTGTGGTCCAATTCGTGATCGTTCACAAACGTGTTCGCATCGTCCCTCCGAATTTGTGACAGATATTCGGCTCGAATGCGATCGGACTCGGATGCAGAGCGAGGGAATCGGAGACGTTGCCAGGAAGTGGGCTGGAATATGGGCAGACGGACTTCGGGTGTCGTACACAACACAATGTTGGTCATCAATAGAATGGGATTGGATCGCATTCTCGTGTTCCATCACACTGAAGTGATCGGAGCTGTCGATCGGGTTCGTTTGGTGTGTCTTTTGCATGGCATTCTCTCGCACGATTTTCAACGTTGAATCGTCACTATTTCATGAGCACCGCTCATTCACTTCTTTTGGAGCGGTTATCTACATGGTGCATTTGCACTAACGATGACCTGATGCACTGTCTGCTTGTGAAGACAGGTTTTGAACAACCGCACAAAACTCGTACCTGTGTGCGTAGCAGTCACACCCTCGATCTTTTTTTACAAAACTAGGTGTACCCGGACATGAACACTATTATTGCGTCTTGAACAAATCAGCCGCACATTTTGATCCCTGCTGTGTCGCCTGTACGTCAGATTGTACAGCCTCGACACAACCTCTGGTGATCGCACGTCGCATTCAACTTGTAATTCGCGCAAGATTCGCTCCAACGAATTCAGATTTCGCTCGACCGCTCGCGCCTCCTCGGTCTTGTTGCGCCGGATTGATGAGTACTTTGTGCCTGAATTGACAAGGGAAGCCGTGGTTGTGACTGTAGGTCATCCAATGAGATTAGAATTTGGTGAACAAGGAACCAATCACGAGTGCGATTGGGCCTTGCGTGATGGAATGCGGCGCGCGTCAGTCAACCTTCGACTTTTTGTCGTATGATCGACCACACCGTGAAACGTCATCTATGCACTGACTTGTGCAAACAAGAGTGCATACCAGCTGTAGCCGGTCGATTTAGTTGCATTTTCATCGGGTGTCGCACAAAACAGCTTCCTCATTCCAGGTTAGGCACCGGAATTCTTTTGAACGGTTGTTGTGACCTCTGACGGTTCAAGGCACACACAACAGCGGCCGGTTGTGATCACAATCCCTTGTTGTCATGCCCATTGGCCGGTAGGCGCAGAATGATCAAAATAGGGAACAGTTACAATTCTGAACCACATTATAAAATCTCACCAGTGTTCTCCAGGAACCGAATCACCCCCGGCACATCCCAAGCCATCAAATCCGGATTATAGGTGCCTTTCGATTTCAACTCTTTCACCAATTGTTCTTGTGACAATTTCACACACGGATCCAGTGTGGTGGTGGTGATCGGGTCCTCTTCAGTCGCACTGGTCGATCGTGTTGGCGCACTGGTCGCGTTGGTGACTGCTGATGTTTCACTGCTCGTCGTGAGGGCAGCGGCAGCCGGTGGCGTGGTCGTGACCTCCTCAGATTGGTTGTTTCTAGTCCTCGTTGGTAGTGGTGATAGAGTGACGTTACTATTATGTTTATGATTTTTTGCATTGTTTTTGACTGGAGGCGACGCAGTACTGATGCTTGAAACATTTGGTTTGATGACCGAGTCCGCTGACACACTATGATTGGCAATATTGTTGGGTGACGTTTCAGCGGCAGATGACTTGCTAGCAGATGATGTTTCGGTTGTGGCCGCTAATTGTGTTGTCGTGAGTTCGATTGATGTGTCGGGTGTTTGTCTGGTGGTGGTCATACCCAACACAACGAAACGACGACCTGCGAACGGGTCGGGGGTGACCCTGAAAATCAGGCCAGACGCATAGTGAGTTATAAAGTTGTAATAAATACTAATTATAAAGGTCGGGTCTCGATGGTTCGGTTTTAGCCATGCGACTTTTTGTATTGGTCGCACAATGACCATATAAGAATTCATCAAATCAATCCTGATTTTCAAGTTCAGTCACTCTTAACCACTGTGCTATTTGTGATTCTCACAAAACATTTTCACCAGCAAGTAATCTAGCAGATCAACCACGTTGCCGCAGGTCTGAAACATTCTCTTCTTTACTACATGCTTTGTGTGCGATCATGCAACGCAACGTCATTTTCCCTCCTTACGATTCAGGAAAAAAATTTGACCAATTCTTATAAGGTCATTGTGCGACCAATATCAACGATATTTCGAGGCTTTATTTATATGGCATAATTTTTCAATCACTTACGACGACTTCATACAGCTGATCTACTGCATAATTTATTACGCAGGTTGAAAATAACGTCATCACAGCATGTCGTCAAATGACGAAAGTCACAAGACCGACGCCAATTTGATGGCCAAACTTAATACACATAAGCCCATAAGACACCCCTGTTATCATTCCCACAGACCGACAGATGAAGAAGACCAAAAATCACCAACGTTTCAATCTCGACCTCTTCAGTGGACGTCGGTGGTGAGCCCGGCTCCTCAGTGATGCTGTCACTCGACTCGGTCGTTGTCTGCAGCTGGTCACTGCCATCCTCATAGTTTGTATCAACCTGTCCCGTTACCACAGTAGTCGTGCTGGTGCTTGTCTGAGTCGGGGCAATGATATTGTCATATTCCACTGTATAATTGGCAGGTGGACTATCCATGACGGACAGTAAGACCAGTTGAGTTAATCTGTCCAATTTTTCGACTTCCGACAATTTATCGTCCGGAATGGCTGATGTTTCAAATTCGGTGGCAAAATCCAGCGCCTCGTCAATAAACGCCGTCTCGTTCTGATCGGATTGACTTGGATCATAAATCGATAATTGCTCGATTATTGATTGCTTGTCCACTGATCGACGCGCACGACTGATCACGTGATCTGCGTCTGACTGGTGATTGGCTGGTGCTCGCAGCTGATTGGCTGCATTTGAACGAGCTCGTCGCTGATTGGTCAGATAGTGTCGACGTTGTCTGAACAAGTGAGTGACGTCATAGTTTTGTGCGTCGTTGCGTTGTTGAATTGCGATCTGGTATTGAACGGCTGTGAGCATTTGTTCCAGGTTCAGTACGTATGTGTATAGGTCGTTCACTGAAAAGATTTTTGATCATCAACGTTGTTTTATCAAACTTGTTAAATTATGCCATAATGACTGGTTGTTGGTCACGTTCTCGTGTGGTAAATGGAAAACAACAGCCGGTGCACCAAACCCTGCGTTGAGTGTGCAATGACAGTGTTATCATACCCGTTGGTGGCGTTTTTTCAAAACTTTTTGTGTTGCGATTCCCAGTGAGTGACACAGGTTGTGTGTATTACTAACTAAAAATAATCTTGACAGCCTGAATGTAGTTCACGAGAAGTACGAAATGAGCAGTACATGCTGATATCACAAAACCATGTACTCACGCGTTGCATCACTGAAGTTGCTAATTGCGTGATCAGCAATCTTCCTCGTTAAATTTGCCGCCAGTTGATTGTCAATGTGCATTGCTTCAAGACTTCGTTGGTGTTTGGCCTGGACCGGTCCGGCGAAGAATATTGCGTAAAGCATTGGAATGACGAACAGAAGCACGTTCTGAGGCCTGGGCCTGATTGCGGCCTTCTTTGAAGTGCCCTCAAACTTCAGGGGAGCTGCTCTAGGCAGCACTAGAGCAGCTCGGTAGGTCATTTTTTTCGAAACAAACTGTTTCTGTTCGTCTGTCAAGTGGTCGGACTTCGACCGTGGGCTGTCAAGTTTGAATTGCCGCTGTGGCTTGACGTTTCAATTGCTAGGATGGCTGATGTTTCGCTCATTGTCAAGCTCCCTGATAATTGTTTGCTTCGACGAGTTGGCCTATAACAAAGCATTCCTTTTTTAAAACAATTCACATGACAGACATTAGATGAATTTTAAATCAAAAGGGGCGTGCAACATGGCAAAGTTCAAATCATTTTCGGCTGCCGAATATCCCGGGGGGACACCAGACGGCGTTTCTAATTTACGGCCGTTACAAAAACTTGCACTTGCAGTAAGGCTGTAGTAATTCATAGTCTATAGGCATGCCGGGCGGTTATTTGGCACATGATAGAAGACCCGGCGTGCACGTTTCAAAATCATATTATTATCGTTCCCAACTTATCGGGCGAATAAAATTTGTCCACATACAAATTAGAGTCGGATGCCAACATAAAGTAATATACAGGTATAGGTGTAATATTATACATTTGGTATACATACACGTTTTACGCCACAACACACACATGTACGCACCTTGGGGTACATTTTTTGCGAGAGTCACAAATAACAATGGATATAGGGAATTTTGTTTGGGGATTAGGGCGGTCGTTCTTACCAGTTTGACCTGAATAATCAAGAAAGTGGTGGTGCACACAAGATGCATTATCCTGTTTCATCAAGGGAGAGTAACGGAATTGCACAAGTTAGCAAGATGGTGCAACAAGATGAAACCCGGAAAATCGCCCGCAATTGGAAAGATTTTATCTATTAAAATTGACACCGTATACATAACCACTATGACATCCCCCTAACCAACTGGCCCACATTACAACACGCATTATTCATCTGGATGCGCGCGAAAAACGCGCCACGACTAATGAGAGAACATTTCTTTAGCAGAATGTTGGAATATTGAAAGTTTATTCTGAGTGATCTGATTTTCTTGTCTGCGAGCAAGCAAGACAGGTATCTGTGTGAATTATTGTGAACTGGGACTGTGAGGGATCTGAAACAGGCCTGATAGCAACATGTTTGTTATCGTGCCCGTCGTTGTCATGGGCTCTCAGTTTTCACTTATTTTTCCAACACTAAATTCTATTCTTATTTTTCAAGTCTTTCGACTCACTTCACTAAATCTGCCATTAGTATAGAGCTCTCCCAACCCATGTGATACACAGCTGATCTCCATGCGCATAAGATTGCGGCGGGATAACGGATTGTTGCTGCAAAGAGCCATCCGCAGCCAATCTGGGGATGCATGTTTGATTCCTATTGATCGATTTCACAACTCGCATCCGCATTCGCGCAATAAATATCAGAATTTGTATGTACGTATAATTGAATTTTCAACAACAGAATTTACATTCACACAAAATGAGAATCCATGAGATCATATGGCCAATTGGGGGAAGATATGCGACTGACTTATTTGAACGCATAAATTTTCTCGTTTCACCCGGCGAGGCGGCAATACTGTGGTGATTGCAATTTTAAACGATCAACAACATTATTTTGGGTGACAATTTTATTTTCTGGAAGGTGAGTGTTGGTCTAACAAAGGGCTAAAGGCCCGGTGCTCGGCCATCTTATAATGACTGTTGGACTTGGGTTACGTTGATCGAGTGTGACCACCAGACACTTTTGTGACGTAGGCGCAAACGAAATTATTCGCTGACTCATAAAATAATACGAGAACATAACTCATACAACTTTTATTTTTTCTTTATTCGATGGGTACTTTATTTGGGAAACTTTCATCCGCAATTTTTATTCAGCGCGGACAAGGTGTGTGGGTGGCACTATCTGATCAAAACATAGTTGAAAATAACAACAGTTCCAAAATATATAAGTTGCTGTTCCACAGTTTTCTGGGGATCAAGAAGTTCCGAACAAAAGTTTCACTGCGACAAAATAACATCATGTGCTAGTTTCACGTCAGTGTTTTGTGTAACTGTTTCATCCCATTCGTAGATGTGTTGTTCAGACGCCGCCGCGGGGGTTAATCAGCTGGTTTGAGTTTTTCTTGCGTTTTTTGCAAAAAAAAATCACGCAACACGCATGAGTATGGGACTGACGTTACATCAAGTCCATGGATCCTTTACAACACTGTTTGCGTCTTATCTTGTTTTTGACAAAGAAAATTAAAAACCAGTGCCACGCCCTTTTTTCGGATAATTGTGCCATGTGTCCGTTTTAGGTGCAGGTACATAGGTTTATTAACGGCCAGGGTTGTATCCAGGTGGTTTTTGAAAGGAGACAATGAAATTGTTTTCGGTAAATGTCATGTCGCAAATATCAATGAGTCATTCACTAGGCATGCGCGTAAAACAACCAAGACATAAAAGAAAACGACTCCAAGTTTCATATGTAGGTAATGAAGATTTTCGGAATTTCGTAATTTTTGAAAGGCACCTGCAACAATGCAACCGTAATGTGGGAATCAGCACATTTGATTACGGCGGCTTTTGGCATCATAAAAAGCGAACGATTACGCCTCTGCCCTATGCCTATAAACCCAAACGCCATGCCAAAAATTCATTTGATCTTAATGAAGCCGTCATGGTTCAGAATCGTTGACCAAAATGGTGCATAGTTGCAGAGCACGTATTCAAAAAAAAGAGCGGGCGCGCATCAAAATCGAGTTTTGAACGTGATCTCAACGGGATTCTCGGGTGTCAGCACCATGACACTGCATGGTCGAATATCCTCAGCCGTCTGGCTGCATGACAACGTGAAGTTGCGAAGCACGTGCGCTGTGGTGATCTTCAGCTCGAGCATGGCGAATTTCTGGCCTGAAATGACAATTTTCAGACTGGTCAAATGTGTTTCGTGCTAGAAAAAGTTTCCACATTCGGGTAACGAAATGGCATATGTTTTCAACATACATATTATGAGTCATAGTGTTCAAGGTAGATCCGATCACCAGGATCGATATATACCCGCCATAGCAACATTCAAGTGCCCATGATAAACTTATGTAAACTTCACGGAAACATTGCACCATCAAGCTAACCAATACAATTCCGCAATCCGGCCGAAAACGGACAGAATGCAAACGGATGTCGGACTTGGGTGTTGTCGGGTGCAAAACGTTCCGGATCGTAACGGGTTGGATCCGGCCACACATCCGGGTCGGTGTGCATCGCGTTGAAGTAGATCTCGATCATGAAACCCTTCGGTGCGATGATTCCGGGCTCTGCAACATCGAATCGGGTGGGATCAAACTTGATGACCGATTCATGACTCCGATATGTACGAAGGATTGTGCGAAAAACAGACGTTTGTGCGAAGGATGCAGGTGTACTTCTTCGAGGCGTCACTATTCTTTGCGGGGCAGCTACAATTCTCGGAGGAAATGAGAAAACTTTCACGCCAATTGAAATACCTATCTACATATTCCATGTATCTACACATCCACAAATTCCAAAATATCTAAACAGAAAACGTTGTGAGCAAAGTTGAACCGATTCTGATCAGTGACCTGTGAATTCTCGCTCTCAATCAAGCTACCGTGTTATCAGAGTGAACAAAGTCCGTGGTCATTCAACGTGTCAGCTCACCTAATTCAAAATCTTCTTCGATTTTTCTCGCGATCACCGGTACAGATGGAAAGCGTCGCTGCGACTCTTTGATGCACTGTTCCAGGTAGGTCATTTGTGCCAGATCATCGGCTGTGATTGTTTCATCAGACTGTTCCATCCCTGAAAAATGTCATGCTCCTTTTGTCCGATGGGATACACAACGAATGGAGAAAATTTTGATCGACCTAAAACTTGATCGAGTTCCGCCTGAAGTTTAGCCTGACAATCGGGATTGGTGGCCATACAGTAGAAGATGTACACCAACTGGTTGGCTGTTGTGTCGTGACCCTGGATTAGCTTGGAATTAGCTATACACATCATTTTTGTGACTTCGAAGAAAACTTCAAATTCCCAACCTCAAACATGAACGTATCGACTTGTTCTCGCACTTCCTTCGGCGTCAGCTGCCCGTCGGATTCCAACTGAAGCAGCAGGTCCAGAAACGCCATGCGTCGTTTGCGACCGGTGTTGGTTGATCTGTGCTCTGCGCTGTGGTCATCTTCAAGCTCAATTCGACGTTCATTGATCACCTACTGTAAATATGGCTCGAATATTCGCTGGTATGCTACTGCATTGTTAGCATGCTTGGGTCGGGTTTGCTTTGGTCCAAGAGAGGGCGTGCAAAATGGGTTTGGGGCATATCTTTCGATTTTCTGGACTCTGTGATTTTGTCCAGCTGCAAGAAACTTTTACGCCGGACAAAATCACAGGATCAACGACATCGCAAAATATCACCAAACCACCATTTTGCACCCGGCTGACCGCACCCGACCCGATCATGCCAGCAAAGTGCGTAATACCAGACATGGTGTTTTCAACCAGTTTATCCAGTGGATTTGCAAATAGTGTCACATGTAATCACGGCAAACGTGGTAGCGCATTTGACAATATGGTTCTCGCGAGCCAAGTGCCGGCAGCAAAGTTTTGGTGATACAATAGTTAGGGCAATAGTCACAGCCCATTATCTTGTCAGTCAGCTAACGGGTGTGTAACCTTTTCGGTAAACTCATGCATGACGTTGATGTCCCGTTTCATCTGTCGGCCTTCCGGGGAAATATTGAACCAAATCAAATCCGAATGGTACCACGGACTGACGATGCGATGGATCAGGGCTTCGCCGAAGCGTCTGATCGCCTTAATGTAGTGCGCGTGATCCGTGCCCTCATGTAGCGCGTTCAGGTAACAACCCATTGAGGTTTCTGAGGAAACATAGAGTGGCTGTCACGAATGGACATTCAAAGATGCACTGTTTGGAGGCCTGACTGCACCTGCGATAACATCCAATGTGGACAGAGTCAACGGTTTGCGAATATCAATTGTTCTGCCTTCCCGATCGTGAATCCAACTGACTAGATTTCTAAAACTTTTCAAACGTGTAATCGTCATTTTTGTTCGATGCCGACCACAGACTTCGCAATACCTGGCATGCTCATTCAACAATGGAACGAATTGCTTGAGAATATCGTAGTGGAATGCAGGCGTCAGCAGCTTTCGATGTAGATGCCATTTTGCACCGGTGCTGCAAAGAATTTGAAACACCTGATGCACATAATAGCTTTAAATTTCGCTCTTGCAAAGCATGGGTATGGTACACATAATTGTCGCTACTTACATGAGAGTATTACAAAACGCTTCTTCACACAAAAAAATGTGTCAGATACTCCCTGCTGCAATGTGATATGGTCATATTATGCCGTCACCTGGTTAGCAGCCCAAGGCCAAGCCAGCAGTGAAATAGGTCATAGAAGTGCGCCTTGTCAATGTTCGTCTTGGATTTGAGGACAGCCTGTAATAGAAGAGAACACTGTGTTGGCACGTTCCCGCGTGATTTGAGCACCGTTTCTCTTGGTTGAAAGCTTATTCCTTTAATTTCTCGAAACAGCAGTTTACATTCTAACGACAGTAATAAAATTTACCACCTCAACGTGCCATGGTTTCGAGACTTGAATGCTGTCATCGCCAAAACCAGTCACATACACCGGACTACCGTGCTTGCGTTGCCAGGTGGTTATGAGGTTAGTGAGACCTGAAATGTTCCGCGACTTTTCAGGCCCGGACGTTCAAGTCCGACCTTTTCAGGCCCAGTTTTTCAGGCCCGGCCGATTCAGGCCCAGCATATTTGACCCATTTATAGGCTTAGGCTCCAGCCGGGCCTAAATCGGCCGGGCCCGAATGGCCGGGCCTGAACCTGTGCCCCGGGACTGAACCGTCGCACAATAGACCTGAAATCTTCTGGAATTTTGAAATCCGGAAGAAATTAAGAGTCTTTGAAAACAAGGGAAATAGAAAAGACTCACCGTACAGATCGAGTCCAGGCAAATACGGCAATACACCGAGAAATGGGTAAAGATAAGGGCCGTTGAATTGCTTGATATATTTGGACTTGTCCGGCTTGATCCACCACCGGTAAAGGAAATAGGTCGCAGAGGTGATCAAGAGTAGCAATAGGTACATTTGGTAAATCCGTTATTTTTTGGTGACTTATTTGCAACGGTGATTTTTTCTGCTGTTTTTATGGTTTTGCATTTTGAGCCCAACGATGTAATGCCTGTTGGAATATGCACTGTGCAGTCTGGTGCAGGCTGCGTCAACAGCATCAGTTATCAGTGTTGCTGTGAACTTTGTGTTTCCAACCCAACCGCTGTCGCGGGTTTTGGGGAGGTGTGTGTGACAAACGCTAACCAAACATTAATTCGGTTGGACCTTTTCCGATCAGACATGTGGGGGAAACATTTTGTAATGTGATGCAGAAAAGCAAGACTGCATCAGGGTAGCACGCCTGCAAGCGAGAGTATTCGAGACGAAGGCAGACATGCTGCTATTACTAGGGGTCACTATGGCGCTTCGAAAACGGGTTGAGGTTTCTTTATTGCATAATCCAGAAGAAAGTAATCCAGCAGAAGAAATGTATCATTTGTTTTAAATTGGACTTACGGCTTTGCAGGCTCATTGACCACAGAATGCCAAATAAGTACCCCGAATAACTCCCCAGTGGGGGCTTATTCGAAAGATTTTCCGACTAACCCCATCTATGGTCATTTCTCGCTTGTTTCGCATGATTGCACGTGGTGGGGCTTATTTGAATAATAATTTTTTTCTGAAATCTCAAATCCGATGTGTGTCCCAAATAAGCCCCCAAGCGACTTGTTTGCATTTAGATATTTTGTAATAAGTAAACTAGGGTTGGAAAAATATTTTTTAAATGAAAATACTGCATAATTTTCCAAACAAGCCTCCACTATGGACAAGCATGTGAAAATCGAAAATCCGGCCCGATTGACACGTCTGTTTTTAATTGTAATATTTTTTAAAATTTTCAAGGATGGCTAAAAATGATGCAAACTTGTACAAAAAATGAAAGATAAATGCAGAAAAACGGCTAATAAAATACACGATGAGCAATTATACTTGCTGAATGTGACTTATTGGTGAGCTTTCCTGTGTTATATTAGTGCCCTTCCAGTAACCGATGGGCCCCGAAGCCCACGTGGGCCACTGACCGTTGTTGTGTCACATAGTGTTGCTGCATGTGTGCATCAGAGATGATCAAATGAGCTACATTTACGTGATGACGTAAGTTGCCTATACAGAACCACATATTTTGCTGTTTGTTCTGAATATTGGTTGTCTAAACAACTTTGATTGCTCTGATGAAGCTCGTCATCCGTGAACTACTGACGAACGAAACTTATATATGTTTTTCGTCGAAGCACATGATAAACGCTCTCAGAGGCGCTAAGATGTGAAAAACAAGCGCCGCAGGCACTTTTGTGAAGAAGCCATCACGCACGCGTGAAGAAGCCGTAGGCAGCATGATAAACGCGGAATGCAATTCCCTTCAAAATCTCAGAGGCGCTAAGATGTGAAAAACAAGCGCCGCAGGCACTTTTGTGAAGAAGCCATCACGCACGCGTGAAGAAGCCATGATCAAGAATAACATTGTTTGTCTGAACCAGATCGACAAATTCTTACCTACTGTTTCACAACATGTCCACCAGACCATTATAACGGTCAGCAAACCACAGCACCGCAATATGAACACGCCAGCGGTTTGCAATGCTTTGGGAGATTTAGAATTCTCCACCAGAGCAATATGGATTGCCGTTGCTCTGCACGACTTCTAACGGGAATCGTGCTGCCAGTTATTACGTCACAGATTGACGTCAGCCGGGAACCATAGAAACAGGCAGCCATACCCGACCAAGTTTTGTTGTCAATTGACGTACAATTATTCTGAACGAACACTCAGGAAATATGGGCAACAGAAACTCGTCGTCGATTAAAGAGACTGGAGCATATCAGGTACTATTCCTTTATGAAACGATTTGTGATCTGACCTCTAGAAAACTGATTACAGCAGCCCTCGCTGTGCGGTCTACATTCGCTGCCATCCGAGCTGCTCGATCACATCTTCTCCCATTTCGTCGACGACGCCCTCACCCAATACCGACTGACACGCGTTTGTCGTCGTTTCGCAGCGCAACTGTGCAAATCGGTGACTCACATTCGCTTTGTCCAACAGTCCAAGGGTTCGATTCACTGCTCACCAAATTCGCCTTACGAACTGCGAGACGAGAACAAGACCAAGGTGCTGTATGTGCCGATGAGCGGAGCATCTGATGTCCGATCTGACGCAGATCTGATCAGATGGATCAGAATGTCGGCGCTTTTGTCCACTTTGATCAGATACTGCCCCAAGGTAAGAACCAATTGGAAAGCTACCTAACGAAGGCGGTGCCTTAGATTTATTTGTAGAAGAATGTATTTGACAAAATCAGCCCTTTCAGCTGGACCATATATCGGTGTGTGTTTCAATGACCGAAGATGTGTGCCACTATTTCAATCTGATCACCACAACATGTGATTTTCAATCTACGAATCCTCGATTTCCATTGCTTCAATCAATGACCATTCGGTTTGCGCTGAGGTCGGCGACGAGACTAATGCCATGCACGTCGGCAGGCCTGACCCGTTTGCTTGACGATTTCGTTGATTTGCCGAACCTGAATGTTGAGATCGGCGTTTTTCATCCATTCGACAAACTGCATTCAATTCCCGATGGTACAATACCGTCCATTATCAAACGACACGCGAGCAGGCTGACGTCCTTTGCGTACGAGAATGTCTGCTTCAGTCACCATGGTGATCCGTATTTAGCGACGTGTTTGCAAGCGCTCATTGAGCGCCCGCCGTGCAAACTGCAATCGTTGACTCTCATGCCATTCTCACTGAAGAACATCCAAGTTGAGCAATTTTCTCTCCAGCTCAGATCTCTTTTTGCCGCAATTCCAAACGACGGTTTGACTGAACTAAATCTCCGACCTGCTGGTGCTAATGACGAAAAATATTATTATTCCGATGGCTGCAATTCTTGCTTTCCTGCCGTTCTGGAGTCAACTGCTCGTTCTCTACCTAAACTGATTGCGTTGAAGCGATTGGAAATCGATGCGCACGCGCTCGGTGATGTGGTCGTCGCTTGTGGTGCTCTGGCCGAAGGACTGCCTGCACTAGAATACTTGGTGGTCGATTACGATTGGCCAACTCGGAAACTACTTCCCGGCGAAATTCTTCGAATGATGGGTCGCTTCTATCAACCTGAATTTCAGGGCGAGCGTTTGGTGCGACTTGTGTTTGTGGCACCCAGACGGCTTGTAAAATATAACGACGATTTTATGCCGCACGTAAACCTTTTGGCTGATCTTACGGTTGAACAACATGAATTCGGTGCATCAGTCGACAGCATTGAGGTACAGCTTCGTGATCACACACATTTTCCAGAGCTGGACCGGCGCTTCGACTGGAACATGACGCTGATCAAGCTAACCAGCGGAAATCAAGTTATCGAGCTGTGGCATAGTTGGTTTCCAAGGCGCCACAGATTATAGTTGATTTTGACACAAAAACGAACATGACAGTGGTTACTTTATCGTTGTCAGTCGCGGAACATGACTCATTTGAGTCATATGATCCGCCAAGGAATCATTTGTTATTGACAGGCCTTCATTTGCATATTTTTGGAACACAAGGACCCGTATCTACTTTGCTGGCACAGGCTCTTGGCATGGACAATGAAAATTTGGTTGAGCTGTAGATCGAGTTGGCGCACTAATTTTGGCGTAAAAGTTGTTCATTTGGTACAAGGGAACAACTTTTGCGCTGGCCGAGATTAGTGAACCAACTCTATCCCTGAACATGCTTCTCTCAACCAAAATTTGCCCAAATCCATGCCAAGTCCATGGCAGATCTATGCCCGCGCAAAGTTGATACGACGCAAGCTAAAAATGTAGCCTGTCCTTTCTGCAGGGAGTGAGGCTTGTTGGTGTTGTACCTACATACGGGTCCCGAATTTTTCCGCGTGTTTTTATACTGTTGTTCTTTGATTACTGCACATTTGTTTCTTGTGTTTGAAGATCAACCTAGACTTCCCGTGTACTACCTTTTATTTTATAATAAACGAAGCTAAAGGATCCGTATCAAGACTATTGAATAATAAAATATGAATGCATGAATGACACTGAGAGATAATGGTCAACTATTGAACTATACTACAACTTGGAGTCAGGTCTGCACATTCCCAGTTTTTCATAAATGGCTTCAATCCACCAAACCATTATGGAAGACAGCGCCCCGCAGCTCCATAGTATGAAGATTCCAGCCACTTTCTTTGGGTTCAACGGCTTGGGACCGCTGGAATCCTCTGTTGTACAGTACTGAATACCGTTGCTGCCGTTTGTGAACTGAAATTACAAGGACCGGATGTAAAACACTAACTTTTTTCAGAAAAAAATAACGATCATACCTGGCGTGACTGTTGTTCCAGATAGTTCATGTAGCGTTGATTGATCGCCACAAGTCCACCGAACACCTCAATGATCGCCTGATCGATTTTATCAATCAACAATCGATCGTGAACCGATTCGTTCTTTGAATACAACAAGTGATTGCCGGCCTCCATCGGAAAGTCGGCGGTGGGAAATTCGACGAGAATCACTCCACAGCAACGTTTCTTGAAGCTCAGCAGATTTCGTGTTCCGGAAATAAACGTATGATCACCAGACTTGAGCAATGCACATATTTTCTCCCCGTTCTTGTTTCGATCCAATTCCAACAAGGCTTTATTGTCATTCAGGGCTGTTATAAATTTCTCGAACAGTTCGTTGTCTGTCGAGTTTGCTTGCAAACTGGCCAGCCAGGCAGTTCCGGGATCGGCAATCATTTTCATCGAGCCTTTTTTAATTAAATTTGTCAATTCGTTTAAGTTGGTGAACGGCCGATGATCGATCGGTAGTAGTAGTTGAGTGAGCACTCCTTTGCCAAACAGGGACATAACCACGCTCATTAATAATGCCGTCCATCCCATAGTTAGGTGAAAATATGTGGCTGTTGATGGTGCTGTGCAAGGTTGTTTATGTTAGTAATCTCAATAGGTTTTTTTTGGAAATTTTATGAGATAAACGTACTGGTGCGTTGTTGGGGTTGTTCCAGTCTGCGTCTCCATCGTTTAATCAGACGAGTTACAATTGAGACCAGAAGTATGATCAACCAAATATCCATCTCGAACACTTGCAGATAACTAAATTGCAACCCAGATGCGCTTCTGGGCGCTGGAATAACGGATAAACATGCATTTTAGAATATGCGCTTCTTGTTTTTTTCCGACAGCAAATAAAATACAGCTCGATTCACGCACCAACTAGCGCGCCCATCGAGCTCCCATCTGGTATCGGACGTGACACGCGAAAATTGTTGATACGATATGGGTCGACACTTGAGAACAGAAAAGCTGGAAAATCATGAACGTTCCCAATTAGCACACAATTCCTTCATTTATTATGCAGACAAACCTGCCGAATCGACCATACCAGACTGTATCATCGCGTATGCCGTCGTCAGATACCCGCCACCCAGCTGGGCACGAAGTTGCGAATCGATGGGAACCAGTTCGAATGACACACCCGTCGACTTCATGATCAAGTGCACATGAAACGTTGTTTGACTTAGTTGTAATTCGTCGCTCCGTGTGAAGTGATTGAATTAAAGTGGCGATATCTCTTTTATGACAAAATGCAGTACTTTGACATTGTATACTCTTCGAGTGTGTTAATTGTTTTTGGCTCCCAGGGGAGGTTCTCCAGGATACAAAAAAGAAAGGAAAGATAGCAGCGACAGCAATAGACAAAATAGTATGCCCGGCTGCCATTTACCTGTTCGGCACTGTAGCCAGGATACGGACAGTGTACGGTGCTGGCCAGATGCGAGTCCGTTGAGCACGAATACCGCGACGGTGGATAGACGGTGTGCAGCAGTCGAATGGTACGATTCATGACTTTTCATTTACAACATTGGAGGTTTCAAAACAAAAATATCCTTGACGCCTGTGGAACAACATTTTTATAGCTTCGGCAAACACACACACACTGAAAAAAAAGGCATGGGTTCCGTGTTGGTGAAGTGAGGCGCAGTAAATTTAGCGCCCGGTGGGGTAATTGTTTGTTTGAAGCATGATGCGGCACTATCCGAGCGAGCTTTGTTTTGTAGCACTCTATGGGATGTTAACCTATGGGTGGAATTTTCGAAACGGTGTAAAGGCAGTTGGCAAAGACGGGTAAAGTTCCAAACCGCGCCGGCCCACTCCCTTATTCTCCCGCCACCCCCCCCCGCCCCCCCCCCCCCCCCCCCCACCCCCCCCTCCACACCAATCATGCATAACAAAGATTTGATGCAAAAACGCAAACAGCCAAGCAGTATGTATGTACTACAATGTACATTCCATCTTCCTTGCCCACTGGACTGCTTTGAATGTTCTCTGATTATAGTTTGGGTTTGGGTTTAGTCGTCTGAAGTTGGGCACGAAAACATTTTTTTCTGATAATACTACGTAGCCACTCGGTCATGTGCTCAATCCTCCTGCATGCCCGAGGCTTTGTTGTAAAATTCGATGTATGGGCAATCCATCGGCTCATGGCACTTTTTATACACACAGCGCATGCAGATGCACACGCCATTTTCTAAACAAAATGCACACTTTGAGCGAGTGGCATACATTGATGACCACGTTTGGCGGATTGCCTATACATAACTTCCGGAGGTGTTCGTTCCGTATCTTGCCAGCGGATGGAGCACATGAGTTGTCAGGGGGACCAAGTGCAGCGATCATGTGTCAAGTTTGCCACAATTCATTTTGCGGTACAATTTTCTAAGTTTGCGAGAACAGCCGTTTTCACTATGCGCTGACGAGCTCCGTGAGTTTTGATGTTTTACACGAGCATAAACCCCAGCTCGCAACTGTTTCAGGGGTCACATTGCCATCTGGTGCATTTTGACTGACGATGACCTTGTGGACCGGCCAACTGCGAGTACAAATAAAGATTTTCGCACATCCTGCCATGCTCACGTGACTGAATGAAAGATGTTTCGAGATTTCGCCATAAATTTCGATCAGCTTATGCAGATAAAAAATGAACAACTTTTATGTTTTCCGGTCACCAAGCTTGATTTCGCCGCGCCTGAATGAGTTGCACAACATGGCAGCAAGTCAGCTATGTACTTCATGCGCACGCACAGCTCTTGCTCACTGAATCAATGCCGGCCAGCAGTATGTCGCTGTGGGATCAGTATCAATAGATAACAATTTAAGCGGGACTTTAATTTACAGTATATAATCAACAATATTTTTGAGGCCTTTATCACACAGACGCTTAAACGTTACATCTTTTATTCAGTGTTTCAAAAACTATTGTGCATCACGATTTTTGCACCAATGCTGCTATCAAGCAATCGGACATTGAAACAGATTATGCTCATCTCACAAGTAGAGCGCATTCAATTTTTCTTTTTCGTGTGGGTCATGAACGCAACCAAGATCAAGGTCGAGGGCTTTCAACTTAAATGCCCGTTTACAACAAAAATAATTCCGGAAAATGGAGAGGTTCGGTCACACCATCAAGTCACTTTATTGAACACAACGGAAGTCGGCTGAATGTTTCTTCCACAGTGCCTACTCAACCCAGACGGGGTGGGTTCACCTGGCCACCTTCATAGCGACATTCGTTGTAAGTGAAAATGGGCCATTGACATGCGCCATATGAAAGAACAGTCGAATCAACGGATGTAACGCCCACAAATATTGTTGGCACGTATGTATCGGCGCACTCCGGGAGGCATGTCATGCTGGAAGTGAAAGTTAGGGCATTATGTGGGGCTGTTCTTCACAAATTCAACTGTATGTACTGTCTATTGGGCACGACAAAACAAGCAACAGTGCCGCTCCATGCACATGACGCTTTGAAATAGAACTGTACTGCGAAGGCGGACTTAGGTTGAACACGGAAGCCGGAATCCGGAAATATTTCCGACTTCCGGTATCCGGATAAATTTTTTGTCTTCGTGCTTCCAGAAAGATTTCTGGATTCCGATTTTTGGACAAGTTTTGCGGAACACGTAATTAACTTTTAAAAAGATTTCACTTACCGGAAACCGGAATCCGGAAACATGTCCGGCAATTGCAGGATGGTGTTCCGCATCCGGAAACAGTCCAAAGTTTTTACATGTGAATATTTTTTGGATTCCGGTTTCCATTTTCAATCTGAGTCCGCCCTAAAAACAGGAACCGTGTCAGCCTGTCTGTCTTCAACATTTTTTCACAATACTTGACTTAAGGGCCTGGCAACACATTCGTATGGCGTGGCATGGTTTTCTGCTGTTGTAGCATTACCTGGTGTTACTGCATTTTTTTGCGCATTTTTTGTGAAATGATCCGGAAGGAATTTTTGCATGATAAATTTTTGAAAAAAGTTTGAGCAGAAAGGTTTTTGTTGGCGAAATTGAATTGGAAATAAGTTTTTCACAGCGGAACGGGAAGGCAGGTTTTTACAGGGGTGAGTTGTTTGACGATTTTAACGCGTAAAAGTTGACTTTGTTAGCGAAAGGGAAATTGCGATAAGACAACATCAGCAGCTTAAACCCGGGCAGTATGCATGGGTAATCCGTTAGGGCGGACTTAGGTTGAGCACGGAAACCGGAACACGGAAATATTTCCCTAGCACGGAACATGGAAATAACGCAGGGATGCAAACAGTGCCTTTCGAGTGATGATGACAAAAGCCAGCGTGCTGAAGTCAAAAAAAGTCATGTTGACGCGAACAGCAATAATTTTAACGGAAATATTTCCGTGTTCCGTGAAAATAAAAAATCACGGAACACGGAAACCGGAAAAATATTTCCGTGCACGGAAATATTTGCGTGACACGGAAATGAGTGAAATAATTTTGTATCGGAATTATTTCTGTGTTCCGTGAATATTTTGGAGAATCACGGAACACGGAAATATTTCCGTGCCACGGAACACGGAAATGATTCAGGCACGCAAACGCTGCTTTTGCAGTGATGACGACAAAAGCCAGCGTGCTGACGTCAAAAGCCCGCGAGTTGACGCAAACAGCAAAAAAACGCGGAACAAGGAAACCCGAAATATTACCGTGTCACGGAAATCCACGAAACTGGCTTGCATGTAAATTATTTCCGTGTTCCGGTTTCCGTGTTCAACCCAAGTCCGCCCTTATGCGCACCGGAACTTCGTGTGCTTCGACATGATGTCCACACGCCAGATGCCGAACTCAGTGCACACGAGATTAGCTTTGTAGGGATAACTAAAACAACGGTGTACATTGCTGTGTGTATTTATCAGCACAAACGTTCAGCCGGTTATAAATTGGTAGGTAAATTAAACCATTCGAGATTCAACATGCTGTTGCAGGCCGTGCCCCACCACTGCAGACGACCGGGTGCATATCCTCCGCAAGCTTCGCCGAGCGAGCTGGTGCCGTTAATGCGATACGTCGCGCCAACTGGGTACACCTTTTTAAAAAAATACACTTGGATACTTTAGCGGAGCGGATACTGCATTAAACGGTGGGGATGAGCATGGGTCTAAGCAACAGAGAATGATGAATTTGTGCTATTGATATACCTTGACCTCCTCGGGTGAATAAAGATGCGTGAGTGCTCGCTTTTGCCAGATTATTGTGTGCGGAATAGCGATGAACGGATCAATCGTCTTGAATATCTTGTCTTTGTAGTGGTAGTAGTTGCTGATGGGAAGCGCGAGGCAACATGAAAATTTGACAAAATGCATGTGGGTGTTGGCTTGCTACATGTACTGCATGTTTATGGTGCAATCTGCAATGTGTTCATCTGGCAAACCGTCGCGGCGCATATATTCTGAACTGGTTGAGCCCGCAGATTCGGCATCACATTCTTCACTGTCAGTCTCAACGCGTGAGCGTGACCGGATCTGTGAATGAAAAAATATATTCTTTTCCAATGAGCACTCAGGGATCTGCAAGAAATTTTAACGGATGATGCTAAATATGTACCTACATGTTCCCTTGGTGGCTACCTAATTTGGGAATCACTTGGGACTACAAATCGTGGCATGCGGGTTTTCGGTAGACATTTTTGTTTCAGTATTAGAGGCCAGAGCTCAATATCGTATCAGATGTTCATATAATATTCGGCCTCACAACGGGAACCATAGACAGCTGCTTTGCGAAGCAGGCATTTTTCTTCTTTTTTTGGCGGTACGATATTTACATTTGTCAATAAGCGAACCTGTTGTTTGGTCTGACTGTTGCCATTTTGGACAGGCAAACACTTGGACCACTCAGTCCACTGGGTGCACGCATCGCAATTGAAGCTTTGATTAGCTGAGCATCAAGAGCATTTTTAAGTGACAACGTTCCAGAACTGACTTTAGCCGCAAAAAGAAGTGACACCCATACCGTTTTGTCCACACTGCAACGTGTCAAAGTAGGTTACGTTCGATGTTTTGTCGTACACAACGTTGTTGGCATAGTCCTCGAGCGTGAAAGGGTCCATCAAGAGGAAGCACTTGTCGGTCTTGCTATTGCCGTAGAACTGTCCGGCCCTGCGGTCAAAATGCGCAGCATCGTAGTTTTTTTAGCATAAAAAAGATGTACTTTCGATTAAACCGACAGCAATACACAACCTGCAGTCCTTCGACGCGTCACACAGTGCAATGCAATCTTCAATGTCGTCTGGCGGCCGCGGCATCGCAGCGTGATTGGCCAACACCAAGTCGTCTTGACGATAGCACATTTTCGAAGGAAGGGCAATCGAAACTGGATAAAACAATAACCCCTGTTGGTGGGAAAATTCGGCACAGTAATGTGAATCTAAAATAGAGCCCCATGGGGTTTCACTTGGAAAATCAACCGAATTGAGCCACATGGAGTGGGGGTTGCTGAAGCGCAGATGGTTCCAATACTATGGCTGTTATTTAGCTATAGAGCACGCGTGCGGGGCTCCACAATGAAAACTCCGGAGTCAAACACCCACGTAGTAGAGAGGTCTACAACTTACGGCCTATCCCGAATGCAACAACCACGACTTCCTGTAAGGCAGGCTGGAACAACTGCAGTCTTGTCATAATTGCACAAAAAGTTACAGTTTTTCAAATATAATTAGGCAAGACGCGTATTTTTTTAGCGCACCAGTTGCTTCTTGGAGCAATAAAATGAATATCTGCCATAAAAACTTGGGTTTTTTACCGACGAAGAAAAGGTGCACAGCTCATGCGTGGACCAGTTTTTGTTTTTTATAGAGTGCATTTCCTTAGGGTTGGCATTAATATTCCCACCCATACCGCGCTTCAACAAAACTCTCTCCTTTAAGTTTGTCTAATTCGGTCGAACACAGCTGCCTTTTTGAAAGAGTTAAGAACACAATGTAAAGGTGGGCTTAATGCAGCCATTATCGCTCATCATCAACTGAATATCAACTGAAACAGATAAAAAAACCTAATTTAATCGTTGTCTGGCTGGTTTGAATATGCTGGTAAATAGCGCGCACGTTTTTTTCTGGGCTCATTGGAAAACTGCAGTTCGATAAGTCTCAAGGGGATCATGCATGACAAAAAATTAGTGTTATTGGTGGGCTTGATGAAATCCTGGCAAAAAGTGTAGTTTGCAAATTTTATCATACAGATAATCAACCCCAGGGGTGCGTTGTTCGCGCGTCATCCCTAAATTTCACTGAAACGGATGCGAGATGCGCTGGACGCGCAAAGCGCGCGATTTTTTAACATTTCGTAAGCATCGGAGTGATAATCTTGATCTTGCAATTTGCGGGGTCATTCCTCCAGTTCTAGACACAAAATCGTTCAACGAGTTGAAAAAAGTAAGGCTGGGTAAAAAGCAGCCGAGGGCTATCCTGGCCGGGTATAGCCTGTGGTCTTGAAAGCGATGGGCGTGTACGATCCTGGTCAGCCTTCTGTGATAGTCGCATACCATTTGTGTATAACTGCGAAACACATAATACATCGGTTGTTTGTTCACATGGGCTGACAATTTGATAACGGGATACGCGATAACGGGTAAACCCACGCCATCGGCACAATTCGCAATCTGGACAACCCTTCATCATGTCAGAGTACGGTTGCAAAGTAGCAGGGCGAACTTAGGTTGAGCACGGAAACCGGAACACGGAAATAATTTACATACAAACCAATTTCGTGGATTTCCGTGCACGGAAATATTTCCGTGACTCGGAAGTATTTCCGGTTTCCGGAAATATTTCCGTGTGAGTACAATGTAGTTGTTGCTGTTTGCGTCAACACGCGGGCTTTTGACGTCAGCACGCTGGCTTTTGTCATCATCACTGCAAAAGCACCGTTTGCGTGCCTGAATCATTGCCGTGTTCCGTGGCACGGAAATATTTCCGTGTTCCGTGATTCTCCAAAATATTCACGGAACACGGAACACGGAAATATTTCCGTGTTCCGGTTTCCGTGTTCAACCTAAGTCCGCCCTAAAAGCAGTCTGACCCATTACAGACAAGTTGTTGTGTGAGTGTCTTTGAGAGACGATAGGCACCCAATAACAATACAAATGTCAATTGTCAATATTTCGGTACTAAATAGTACCCTTTTAGTCCTGACGAGGGTACTATTTAGTACCGAAATATTGACAATTGACATCTGTATTGTTATTGGGTGCCGATCGTCTCTCAAAGACACTCACACAACATGAATCTTTCACGGCACTGCCTTCCCGGCAACATCAAATTTACAGACAAGTTGATTTCGCAACGTAGTCCAAGTCGTCAGGATCTCTGATCCTACGCACACCGGCGGGTCAGGACACTTGAACATGATCACAAGCACAATACGAGAAAAACAATGTGCCCAAATGCTCGGGGTTCGCTTTGGTCTAAAAACCAATTATGGATTGAATACCACACAAAGGACGTCCACACTTGTGGATCTTGTGCTGTTGTATCATCATGTCCACACGCAAGTATGACCGAAATAAGCACACAGCGGATCGATGTTGTGCTGTTGGCTAACGAAAGGACGGGCCGGGTTATGCATTCCAAGGGCCGTATTATTGCCCAGTGGAACAATGAGTCCTTATGTTTTTTAAACGGATTGCCCTCTGTTGTTGAAGTAGGCCGTCCACTGGAACGGATTTGGTGTGCTGAAGCCGAGGGAAGACTGATTGCGATTATCAAAAAACTGAAACCACCGAAAAAAACGGACTCCTAGCTTCTTTTACGTTGCCTCATCGGCAGATAGAATTCACATAAACGGAATCCAATCCAATTACTCTGGATTTCTCTTTCGTTCAACTTTTGGCTCAGGCTTCGATTCAGGCTTAGGCTTAGGCTTAGGCCCCAGCCAGGAAGACCTGTGCACATTTCTCATGTCCACGCCTAATTTAAAGCCTTAAAGCGGGAAACCGTATATCTCATGCTTGCTTTTTTACTACGCAGTTAGACTGTTTATGTCCAACGGTCACAAAAACAACGATCAAACGAGATAAACCACGTTAAAACTGTCAGAATTTATCTTTAAAAAGTTGCTTTCAGGAACAAACGCGCGCTTGTGCCGACTTACGCTCACCCTTCTGATCATGAAAGGCAGTGAGACTGAGACAAGAACCAGCTCGCTGACAGATGAAACCTTTGTGAAACATTTCACACGTGGCTGTTGGTTGACGAGCTGGTTGGATTCCCTACTAAATGTTCTGCCGTTACCTGATCAAAAGGGGGAGCGTAAGTCGGCACAAGCTCGAGTTTGATCCCGAAAGCAAATTTTTAAAAATTAATTCTCACAATTTAAACGCATTTCATTTTGTTTGAACGATGTTTTTGTGATCACTCATCGTATATAGTCACATTTTATTGCGAAAAACCGGATTCTGAGAGCATGCGATATCCGGTTGCCCGGTTTAAACGAGACCTGAACATAATTTGGATACGGCAATTTCGCGTCAGTTGGATTCCCGTTTTTGTGAATTCTGTCTCCGCGTCGTTACCTCCTCCGCAGTGAATTTTCTCTTTTTATTATTTTTTATTCATTCTTTGCAGAGGTCGCGGCCCGCCCGGCCCGAGCCCCCAAATCTCCGACGCGGCCCGGCGCGGCCCGGCCGACCCGAACCCCCAAATCTCCGGCCCGGCCCGGCCCGAACCTCCAAATCTCCGGCCCGGCCCGGCCCGATTTTTTGGCTCAGATTCAGGGTTTTTTTTTCAAAATTCACTAGGTGCAACCCCCCAATTTTTAGGTGCAAGCTGGCCAAAGTAGGTGCAACCCCTATTTTGGACAAAAAACGCCAATTTTAGGCTTTTTTGCCAGGTTGTGTGTTAAATGCTATTTGCGTGCTTTTAGAAGTTCAATAAAGTTGTAACGCAATGAATGCCTTTTCCTTTATTCATGCATGTTCACATTCTTTGTTATTAACACTGTTTTATTTTAAGGGTTCCGGCGGGGGGCTCCCGGCCAAAAGAAGCATGAACTTTTAGCAAAAGCAACTTTAGGGAAAGTTCAACATTTTGTAGCACATTTTGTACTAGTTTCATTATTGAGAACCGATTGAGAAGAAAACGAAACAGTAAAATTTTCATGTCACCATATCCACATTTGGGGGTCACGCAGTGTGGTGGCTGGGGGGGGGGGGATGGGGGGGGGGGATTCCCCCCCTAAGGAGTAGGTACCTTGCAACCACCCCTTGGGGGGGGGAAGGGTAGGTACCTTGCAACCACCTCGGAGGGTACCTTGCAACCATCAATTTATGGTTTTTATAGGCAAAAATGGGTGTTTTTCGACCTCAAAACCCCAAAAATCGCGCGCTCCGCGCGCAAACCTCCATATAATAGCTATTTTGGGCAAATTTTCGGCCAAAATGCAAAAAAGTACCATTTTTTCGGCCAATTTTGCAGAAAAAAGCATGCAAAAAACACCCTTTTTTCGGACCCCAGGGGTACCTTGCAACCTTCTGGAGGCTGGGTAGGGGGGTACCTTGCAACCATCTGGATCCATCCCCCCCCCCAAGGGTACCTTGCAACCATCTGCCTGCCACTACACTGGGGTCACGTACGAATCAATTACTTTCGCTGTTCATTTACTGTGTGGATATCTAATACTGTTGTCATGCTCTGCTCTAGTTCTAGTCAGTGTAGTTCAGTGGTGTAGCTGGGGGGGGGAGTGGGGGGGGACCCCCCCCCCAAGGTACAGTAGGTATAGGTTGCCGCCCCTCGCCTGGTACAGTAGGTAGGTTGCCGCCCCTCCCCTGGTACAGTAGGTAGGTTGCCGCCCCACCTAACTTTTCACCGAAAACATTCATTTTTGGCTTAAAATTGCATAAAATTAGCATATGTGTCTGCAAATAGGCGAAAAATCGCGCGCTGCGCGCGAAATTAGTGTTTTAGGCCACATTTTCTTCAGTATTTAGACATAAAAAATTTCGGTTTCCAGATGACCCCCCCCCCCCCCAAGTGGTACGACCCCCCCCTAGCTCGGCTGGTACAGTAGGTAGTTTGCCGCCCCGCATTTTGGGTGGTACAGTAGGTTGCCGCCCCGCCTGGGTAGCTACACCACTGGTGTAGTTCCTGGGGGGAGGGGGGTCCCCTCCTAAGTATGGGTGGGCACAATACCCAATACCCAATACCAATACCACCCAATACCAATACCAGTGTTTGGTATTGGTATTGGGTCTAATTCTGGTATTGGGTATTGGGTATTGGTATTGAAGCAGGCCTGGTATTGGTATTGGGTATTGGTATTGGGTTTGCCCAGGTATTGGGTCAAAACCAATACCCAATACTAACCCAGAAAAACCCAATACCAAACCAATACCAAACCCAATACCTGACTCAAAACCCAATACCAAACCAATACCAAACCCAATACCAACCCAATACCAGACCGAAAACCCAATACCAAACCAATACTAAGACCAATACCCAATACCAATGCCAACCCAATACCCAATACTCAATACCAATACCAACCCAATACCAAACCCAATACCAGGCACTTCAGTAGTATTGATTTGGTATTGGGTATTGGTATTGGTATTGGGTCTCGCCAGTGTAGTTCCTGGGGGGGGGGAGGGGGGTCCCCCCCCCCCTAAGGTACACTAACCGCCGCGACCAAGGTACACTAGTACACTAACCGCCGCGCCAGGTACACTAACCGCCTCAATTTTTGCCTAAAATTGGCATTTTTAGGCCTAAAATGGGCATTTTTAGGCCTAAAATGAGTGATTTTTAGGTCAATGATGTCAAAAGTCGCCAAAATACCCTTTTTATGAAGAATTTTTTCCAAAAAGGGCCAAAAATCGGTCAAATTTTCTACACCAAAAAGTGACTTTTTCCTGGATTTGGGTCTTCCCCCCCCCTTCCCCCCCAGGGAGGTACACTAACCGCCGCACGGAAAAAAGGGGTAGGTACACTAACCGCCGCGCCGGACCAGGAACTACACTGGGTCTCGCCGGGTATTGGTATTGGGTATTGGTATTGGGTCCCCAATTCGGTATTGGTATTGGGTATTGGGTATTGGTACAGGGCCGGTATTGGTATTGGGTATTGGTATTGGGTGTCAAAAGTGGTATTGTGCCCAGGCCTACTCCTAAGGTACACTAACCGCCGCGACCAAGGTACACTAGTACACTAACTGCCGCACCAGGTACACTAACCGCCACAATTTTTGCCTAAAATAGGCATTTTTAGCCCAAGATGGGCATTTTAGGCCTAAAATGGGTAATTTTCAGGTCAATGTTGTCAAAAGTCGCCAAAATACCCTATTTATGGAGAATTTTTTCCAAAAAGGGCAAAAATAGGTCAAATTTTTTTACCTCAAAGGACTTTTTCCTGAATTTTGGTCTTCCCCCCTCCTTCCCCCCACAGGGAGGTACACCAAACGCCGCACCGACAAAGTGGGTAGGTTCACTAACCGCCTCACCGGACCAGGAACTACACTGATCCTAGTACAGCATGTATTTGTTTTGAATCGTATCACCAGCACACCAGGTACTAACTGTGTACGAAATCAATCAATCAGATCAATATTTTTTGTCGATGTCGACCAAATGCTTCGATGGAATTTATTGGAAGGAATGAAAAGCCGCGCAGCGCATTTTTTTGTTTAAGCTTTCCAACCTTAAAAGATGCTGTATAAATGCTAAATTAAGCAAATAAGGGCCCAAAATTTTAGGTGCAACCTTGCACCTAACCCTGAATTTTTAGGTGCAATTCTGATTTTTTAGGTGCAAATTGCACCTAAAAGTGTCTTAAAAAACTATGCTCAGATTTTAACCCAATTTTTGTCATACCGTAAAAACCTAAATAGAAGGGGGGGGCTCTATTAACTCACTGACCCCATTTTGGGGGGCTCTATTACGGGGGGCTCTATTCCGGGGGGGCCTCTATTAATTCACTGACCCGAACCTGAAAAAATTGTTCCCAGAAATACCCCCAAAAGCCCTAAAAAGGGGTTTGAAAGGATGTTTTTCCCTTGTAATCGCTTTTATTCGTGCCTATTCGTCAATAAGAGGCGTATTATGCGCTCTGAACGAACAACAAACGTGCATAAGTGTACCTGTGCACCACTATCAAGCCTTAATACACTACAATACAGCCCCCCTAAAAGGGGTCAGTGAAAAAATAGAGCCCCCCAAAAATACAGCCCCCTCAACTTGGCATTCCCCGCTTGGGGGTCGTAAAGTCAAGTTCTTGCATAAGACACCTTGTGTACAACGTTTGTGGTTGAGTATATGATGACGTAAAGCCTT
>JASAMV010006191.1:0-27500 GCA_030248065.1 Rhynchonema sp. JSB1_4
CGATTTTTGCCTGTTCCAGGACTTCTTGGCCAGATATTTGATGGTAATAATTGGGCAAAACATCAGCGATGCACAGTAATTAACTTCCACGAGCATTAACAGCGAACACCCGCTTAAAGCTGGCGAAACGTTGCAAGGAAATTGCTGTTTATGTGGTAACGCGTGGCACAACTTTCACAACAATCGTGTAGGCTGCCCTTAGATAAATGCGGAATGCGGAAATTGGTGAGCAAATAAATGCGGAATGGCAATACGTTTATAATAACGTTTGCTCACCTTTGCGGAATGGCGCGTGCTTGGGTGACGATGACAACTTCCAGCGTGCTGACCTCAATATAATGTTGCGTGTCGCAAACAGCAACAGAGATGTTTGACCAAAGCAGGCATAAATTTAGTTGCAGAAATTCAAAATTCCGTAAAGGTGGGCAGATAAACGCGGAATGCGGAATGCAGAAATTTGCCACTCCGCATTTATCTAACCGCAACCGTATGAAACCGACCACAACCGAAGAGAGAACTTTCCACACTTCAAACATTTATACGCCCAAATGTTCAGAAAGCTGGCTCATCCTGGTGCAACTATGTAGATAATTTTTTCTGTCAACCGCAAGCCCGACAAAGTAAGGATTTGACTAAGTCCATTTTAATTATCATACGTTGCCACTTTCCCGTTCATATATTGTCAACTAATCCTCCAGTACAGTATGTATGTTAATGATACCACCTATACCTGAAGCTGAAAATAACTTTCTGCAACAACAAATAGCCGTAAGCTTGTCTGAAGCCATGGCTTCTTCCAACGAAGATAAATAGATTTGTTTCTTTATTTGCGGTGAGTGAAACTGACGCATGTGCGTGTATAACGTGCCGGAAATGCCGACCAACCGACCCCCTCCATCAAATACCCCCACCCGTCAGATTATTCCTTATCCTATGATATTTTTAGAAACGTTGCAAAAAATCAAGCTGTGACTTGAAAGGGTGTTCTCATGTACAGTATTTCGTTTCGAAGTGCATCAAATGAACTTGCGCTTTGTTTCGGAATGTGATCTGCCCGGGCTCATAATGACTTCGGTTAACCTCGATACACAAAGGCGTTCCATCTCGTTACGTCCTGTACCTACCTACTCATGGCAGAATAGAACTTCTCACGTGCAAGTCCAATTATAGCAAAATCAAGCCTGATACGTTCCGGCAATACACTCTTGTACTGCTTTGGAAATTATCCTGGTTTCTTGGGTATATGTAGACCCTTCCGGGCTCTTCTCAGAAGCACTTCCGAATAGAGCAACCGGGTTGTCTATTTGAAGTACAATGTTTAAACCAGAATCAACCAAAAAAAGCAAAGATTTTCGCACATTGTTTTAATAGAAACCTTTGTTAGATCGATTTGCACCATGCTTTTGAATGCACATGAAGTTACTGCGATAACATTCGGCCACATTACCGTGGGCTTTACACGTGGAAAACTCCGGTACTATGTCGTGACTTTCTGATGAGGAAATCATGTTTTGTATGTCTGAATTCCGTGTATCTTTTGATCTTGAATGTGATCTGCTCTGACTCAACCATGACCTATCAGCTGGGCACAGCGAGGTCAACCACGGTTTCTCTCTTCCCTGTTCTTTTATGACCGGATCTAATTTCGTAATCTGAGAATAAGTGCACAAGCGAATTGACCTTTGCACGTCCACTTCAACGCCTACGATCAGTGCTCGAACGGGATTGCTAATCAGGATCGGGATTACAGTTTCTGGCACAATATTAGTCACCTTACAGATGAATTTTTATTTTTGGACCCCGCAGTCAGGCTGCAAAACATCCGCTGCAAAATTGACCATTTTTCGTTCACATTTTTGTTGTCATACTCTGTATCATACAAAAGTGGTACAAGTCCACTTTTAACAGCTCTAATTCTGTTCGAGCACCCACGATATGGAAATAATGAGAAGTGCCATCGGCCCTCTGTAGCAAGAGCTTCCACTTGCTCTGCAACAAGTGTATGCTCCGTAGACATAGCAATTCTCAACAAATTGTACGTGTGTTCCGGCTTATGTCTTTTCCTTCCTATCCACCCAGCCTCATCACGCATTCATGGACGCTACAATTGCTAGCGATGGAGCCAGATCCATTACCTTGATTACCTTTGTTGCACATTGCATACCATTAGTGTAAGGCTCCGTTCTTTATTGTTTGACAACGATGCGCAAGCTTGCTTGTTCGTCTCATCATGGCCTCCGTCCGTGTGCTTCGCTATGTTGTGGTTGCAGTGAAGTGCCGTTCAGTTATAGCGCTTGAGAGTGGCTGATTCTCCCCAGTTCGCATCTCCCGCAAGAAGAGACAGTTTAACAAGAAAGCCGATAAAGACCAGAATTTAAATCTGGAAATGGTTTCCCTGACAATTCAGGCGCGCTCAGGCATGAACATGTCTTGTGCCAAGCCCCCGACGAACACTAGTGAGGAGACGAAGGCAATCGAGTGCAGTGTTGGCCAGATGCGTGGACTTTATGACGCGTGTGAGCACACTTGTTGGACGCACATCTATTGGGTGCAGCATGACCCGCTTGATACAGAAGTTCGTTTTGAATATGATTTATATCGATTGGCTTATCAACCGATAGTCGTACCTTTGAGACGAGGGCGGGGACTTTTAAATGGCAGTGCGCATTAAGAAAAAATCAAGACAATAATCGTGATCACAGGTTTACGGTTCGGTGTTTCCCGTGCTTCTGGTGTTGGTCATCGTGTCGCAAATATTCATCATCATCGTGCTATCCAAGCCACACATGGTTCGTTCATCGATTGATTGGTGTAATCGATATGGACTGATTTATGGATTGATTTCAGCGCTGTTCCTCAACCAACATTGTCCTGCTGCACATGGCCTTTGCCGAGTCGTTCGTTGGTCTCGCACCGTTTCCATACACCTTCTACAGCTTCACAATGAATTATCACGAAAAGGTGCGTGCCTGTCCTTCTTTTGGCACTATTTTTTTACAATTTCAAGAATTTGTTCTTTTCAGCCGGAAGGAACCAATCTGATCTCATGTATCATGTTCAAATACCTCATGGACGCTCTGCCACCCATCTGTCACTACGTGGCCATGTGGCTCACCGTACTGTTGGCACTGCAGAGGTTCGTGGTTTCCTTCATTTTTACGTTCTTCAATCCTGAATGTGCAACAGAGCACTAATTTCCGCAGGTTTATCTCGATCAACTATCCAATGTCGTCGCGAGTTTGGCTGAAACCGTCTCGAGTCAAGTACTTCACGCTGGCCATTGTGTTCGCCTCGTTCATTTGTGGGATGCCCAAACTGATCGATGCATCTGTGCACGTACTGGACACCTGGGTGTACATTCCTGGCGGATACAACAACCCGAATGTGACCGAGAAGGAGTACTGGGCACCGGTATGCGTTTAGTATGCAGTGTCTTGTGAAACCCCAAGGTGGGGCCCAGCTGCTGAATATGGTGGCGAGGCGCCACAATATGAGCTGCACCGGCCGACTTATCGTGCTTATATTCCTTTTTATCTTTTTGGGCGTCTGGAGGCATTCCTTGGTTCAAATAGTGTATCTGACTCAGGTCAAAACGTCCTGTGGGCTGGAAGTCTGCTAGCCAGCGCAACGTGTAGCGCTAGGGCCTGCAAAGCAGTGGGTGTCTGCACGGTTGCATGGGTATAAGTGCAACTTTGAGCCGTAGCCAGACCGCGTTGCCGCTGCTCAGTTGGTAGAGCAACTGGCTGTCCAGGCCTGGTGGCTGGGAAGTCGGAGGTTCGAGTCCTTCCGGGAGCATAATTTTGGTGTGGCGGTTCAGAGTTCACAATCCCTTTTGACCTGCATACATTAAAATTTAGAATTGGTGTCGGTCAGTTCGTGTCGGGCTGATAAATGTTCCAGTATTGACAACACGTTGTGTTTCGATCTATCACAGGTTCACCACTGTATCACCACAACGTCCCCGATCGTCCTTTGGGTGGGTGAGGCCACATTCTACAGCACCTATTTCTGGACACGAGCATTGTTGTTCATTTGTGTGCCGTGTATCGTGCTGATTGGACTGAATATCGGTCTGTTGCGAGGTATTCGCAAGGCACAGCAACGACGCCAGAGACTTGTCCAGTGAGTCTAATTTTTTAAGTTCAGTTTCTTTTTCTGAATTTGTTTCAAGCTCACAATTTGATCCCAAAACCCTTGAAACATCAGGGAGCATCGTGATCGCGAAGCTCGCCGGCAACGTGAGAGCAACATGACATCGATAATGCTGGTCATCATCGTTACCGTATTCCTTGTCGTCAATCTGCCACAAGGCGTCTACGTCATTCTGTTGTGCATCACGAACACATTCAATTTAAATATGCCTATTCTTCACACAAGGTTGGTGTCATCGTTTCAGTTTTTTTAGTTCTCTTATTTTGGCCCAATCTTGGCCGACTTAAACGAACAAAACGTCTTAAACCAAAATGACTTTCTCCCTTCAAGGCTTCCAAAGATCTTCTTTCTCGTCAACAACATGGCCATAATCGCAACGTATCCGCTGAATTTCGCCATCTATTGCTTCATGTCCAGTCAGTTCAGAGACACTTTTCGGCAGATCTTCTGTTGCTGGGTGAATCAGCAATCGGCCGCCAGTAGTCGACGGTACACCGCATCCACCGCAAGGTACATATGAGACACCACGTTATAGCACGCTCATGGGGTAAACTGAGATTAAATGTGCTTTAAAACGCCCATTTTTAAGAGCCCACTCGCTGGCGCAGTCGCGTTTATCGCAAACCGTTGTCGGCGATACGCTCATGCCGAACAAGACTGATTCGCACAACAACAGCAGCAGTCTGCTTGGTGGACCGGAATACACAGCAGGTTTAAAGTTTGTAGTTTGTTTGTTCACAAAAAACATTGCCACAAAATTCCATGCCTATCAGGCAATCAACTGGCGGTGCCTCCGAGCACCTACAGTTCGCTGAAGGACGACCGTAACTCTCGCGGTGCCAACAACTGCAACGGGTTAAGCGAGCGCAAATCGAGTGTGGGAGAGTCGGAAGTTAGGATGTCATCTCGACTGGGCTCCGATCGTCGAACAGGGATGGCCATGCAGCCACTGTTGGGACACAAGGACAGCAGCTCTGTTGCACCCGATGACTATGGGTACAGCAGTTCGGATGAGACTGAGCCCTTGCAATTCACCATCGTTCAACAGACCGAGGACTGTTTTCTGTGATGTGTTTTGTCTTGGAGATTTCTGTATTCGATTTTTTTCTGTCAAATTTTCTATATTCGAGCAGGGTATTTCTTCTGTTTGTTTCGGATATTCTGTGTGATATTGTGGTATTTGTCAGCTGGAAAGACCTTGTTGAGACCGTTCGGGGACTCAATAATTCGGTAGCAAAAGCTTTAAACTGGGTTTTATTTGATCGTTTTTGCTACTGTGATGCTACCCATACTTGTATAAAAAATGGTTTAAGCGCGGGGATTGACTTATTGTCTTGTTTTCTTGCATCAGCGTGAAACATCAGGATTTCATTTTCCCACAGTTTCAAATCCCATGCCATTCCAAATTACACACTAGCAGTGTTCGAACGGGATTCATTTATAATCCCGGGATCGGGATCGGGATTGGGATCAAGAAATTGTCGGGACCGGGATCGGGATCGGGATCCCGGTTTTGAAAACCCGGGATCCCGGGATCGGGATCGGGATTGACCAGATAGTCCAAAGGCAATAGTTTTCATCATTTTATGCATAAGATGCACGTTAATGTCACAGACAACCATGAAACATGTTTATCACACATGGATAAACACCCGCCGGAACATTGATTAAAGCCGATTGAAAATCGAGAATAGCTGATGACGGATATCAAAGATCATAATTGTAGTCGATCAATGGCAAAGCCTTTGACAAAAAGACAAGCATTTCACCATTTTCTGGTTTCAACAGTATCTTTTGTCATCAAACAAATCAGCTGCACTGGAAAAGAGCTGTTCAGAAGGCAGAGGAGCGGAGCGCTTAGATATTTGGAAGCTAGACGTGCCAGTCGCGGAAACTTTGTTTCATTTGTTGCCCACCATGACAAACTTTCCTCGAAACTGAGTCCCTTCGTTCGATGCAACTTTGTGTAACCGTTTAGTTCTAGCTCGACTTGTTCGCGAGTGGTGGTGCTCGCGGTTTCATCATGCTTGGAATCAGCCGTCGAGCACCTCTTAGGGGCGGGGCCACGCAAACACGATTGTGGGTCGCGGGTCAGCAATAATTCTATGTCCAATGACCGCCCCGCGTTTGCATGGCCGCACTTGCGGGTCGCGCCGGTTTGCGGGTCACTTGAAACATTTATTTAGCCATCACACACAAAAATGAACCAATCAGCGCTGTGCTACGGCAGTCTGCGACGTTGGCTGGACGCGGATTGGTTAATTTTTGTGTGTTGCAGCCAAACAAATGTTTCAAGTGAGCCGCAAACCGCGACCCGCAAGTGCGGCATGCAAACACGGGGCGGTTGTTGGACATACAGAGTATTTTTCTGACCCGCTACCCGCGCCCGCGTTTGCATGGCCGCGCCCTTACAACAGCTTGGCGAATTATGATTGCATAATTTTTTACTTTTTGTTCTCAAAACTTAATCCCGATCCCGGTACTTTTTTGGGCGGGATCGGGATCGGGATCGGGATTGACTTTTTCAAAATGACGGGATCGGGATCGGGATCGGGATCAGAAAAAGGGCCCGGGATCCCGGGATCGGGATCGGGATCGGGATCCCGTTCGAACACTGCACACTAGAAGTCAGCATGACCCACTCCTCCATTGGTACCATTAACGGCATTAACATCTTACTGGCTTGTTGTTGGATCGCAACTGTTACACTGGGACCGGGGAAGACGCAAGAAACAGCAGCAGCAGATATCGATTTGAAATTACATCTGGCAAACAAATTGTCGAAATCAAATTCAGATGAGAACAGTAATCAAACAAACGAGACGCCGAAGCCGCACACAGGCAATAAAACCCGGACAACACCAGGTGTGCGGTTGTCGATAAAAACTGTAATTTGAATTTTGCTGACGACAAAGTTGAGTTTCCCGGAAATTTTTTTTAGATTTCACCCTGCTCGATATCATTGGCATTTCATCGTCAGCTCTGATCCTACTCATTCTGATCATCTCCATTGTTCTGGTGTCAATCTCCGTCGCTCGATTACAACGTCGGTGCTCTTTTGACAAATTCTATTAATCTCAAACAGTGATGACAAGAGCAAAATCGAGTCTTACAGAACGGCGTGAACAACGGGCCAAAGAGCTGGAGGATAGAGCAAGAATGATCGCTCAAAAAGACGCCGAAAAGTCGCAGAAGTCACCTCCTGGTGAAGGTAAAGCGCCCGAAACGAAGACAGATTCCGGACTCAGTCAAATAAACACGTCCTGTGTGACTGTAGACCCTTTGAGACTTGCAAAACTTCCGATCGAGGCCAATGCCGAGCTTGCGAGCATGTAGTGATTCATCCCATCAAATCAACTTTATCGTTCTCTATTGTTCACAGAGCCAAAACCGAAAATTGACGAGGCCAAATCACAGCCTGAAACATCATCTATTCTATCCGATCTACCGACAATTGATTACCTGAACGAACTTGACCACCAACAACCTGTGAAGACTGCAAAAAGTGGACCGTCCATAGGGCAGCGCGTGGCCACCACGGGCAGGACCGGTTAGAGTGTCTTTGGGTTCGATGATCCACAGTCACCATCAAGTTCGAGCTAGATCTCCATTTTTTCCGAGTACTAACACCGTTATATCAAAGTTCCTGCGGAACGGTTCTCAGCTGGTTCCAGTAACCGAGAAAACCTGGTCAGAACCAGTTGAGAACCGTTCTCCTTAACAACATACACGGGAACTTTATATGAACGGCAGCAAAGCGGCAACTTTCTGACAGCAATGTACTGTATGTACGTGGTGATTGAGTCTGAATTTTCAAAGCTAAATAAATTCTTTGTTTTCAGGAGGCGCTTGGGGAAGCTCCAAGGACGAACTTGACATGACACCGCCGGTGAGATATTTTCAAATGTGTGCGCACAACACAAACAACGCATTTGAATGTTTCAGTCGCAGTCACAAACGGTCAGTAAGAGCATGTCGACGAGCAGTCGCAGCGAATTGGACAGCCGAAGACTAAACTAAAACAAGACAGCAAGATCGGCGAAAATATACAAGACCTGTAGATGTACATGAACACTGAAAACAAGAACACCTGATTTCGATCTATTTTGGGTCAAGGGTACATTTTACAAGTTGGCGACCAAAAAATTGTGTTATATGGATGGATGGGCAAGATTAAACAACTGGTATCAACTACTCTACACATGTACGTAAATAAATAAAAAAGGAGCTGTCTGCAAGTTACATATCTGAACTCACCAACGATTGCAACGATTTGACGCGTGCCCTGTTGCGATTTTGTTCTCGCGTGTTCCAGGGAATTTTACGATCTTGTCAGCTGTTACTGTTTGGTCTCCAACTTTGACCCACTTTTTCGTTCTTTGCATGTATTGACCCACTTTTTCGTTCTTTGCATGTAGGATTGCTTCAGTGGTCGACACTGGCTTTGCGTGAGTGAGTTGGAAGTTTATCAGTTAAAAAGATGTGAAAGGCAAGTGCACCTACAAGCATGCCCTTGCTTGCCAACCTGCTGTTGGTCGGTTTGGCCGGCATGGCTGGTTACTTTTACGCCAAATCTGCGTCTGATGATCACTCGAGTGGTCAGAACGTCCATGGACATCACCACCACGTACGACCAAGACCACAACCACTCTGGTCAAACTGGCAACCTGTTTATCAACCACGTCTGCAATCGCGTCATGTCGTCACAAAAGATGCGGTGCTGTTGACGACGACCAGGGTAATTGATAAAGTCACTAAAAGAACAACCACTAATGAATTATCAGGTAAGGGCGGACTTAGGTTGAACACGGAAACCGGAACACGGAAATATTTCCGTGTTCCGTGTTCCGTGAATATTTTGGAGAATCACGGAACACGGAAATATTTCCGTGTTCCGTGAATGTTTTGGAGAATCACGGAACACGGAAATATTTTCATGCCACGGAACACGGCAATGATTCAGGCACGCAAACGATGCTTTTGCAGTGATGATGACAAAAGCCAGCGTGCTGACGTCAAAAGCCCGCGTGTTGACGCAAACAGCAACAACTATTTTGTTCCGTGAAAATAAAAAACACGGAACACGGAAACCGGAAATATTTCCGTGCCACGGAAATATTTCCGTGCCACGGAAATATTTCCGTGCACGGAAATCCACGAAACTGGTTTGTATGTAAATTATTTCCGTGTTCCGGTTTCCGTGTTCAACCTAAGTTCGCCCTAAGGCAACGGCTACAACAACAAGTGCTTCTTCAGCTGCACACCATCCATTGCAGCAACAACAAAGACATCAATTGCCAAAACAACAACAACAACACCTGTAATCGTAGGGCGAGGCGGCACTCCACACGGCTTCCCCACCCAACGATACGGCCTTGCACGATACGGGAAGGCCCGACCGGCGTGACTGGCGGCGGGGTGCGGCTGCCTAAGCTAGAAACACGGTCGAACGCACTAAATCAATGAGCAAACAAACTTCCCAAAAGGCCCCGCCGAGTGACGCTCGGTCCACTCCGGGGTTGCGGTTCACGCCTTTTCAGACCACAGATCGATCCCACTCGTTGATTCTCGATATGACGTTTATCAAACACGGTTAGCACAGTCTCACAAAACTGGAAGCACACACTCAAAAACACGAGAGACAACCTAAAAGTCACGAGCGAATCTCTTTCTTTTCTTTCTGCCTCAGCCAGGGGAGGACTTTGTTCAAGCCGGCCACATCTCCCACGGACCAAGTTTGGCGAGCCCCTGCGAAGCCGACGATAAAACAGACGTAGACACGACGGAAACGTTCATTTAAGATGACGCGAGAATTCGTAGCCAACATCAATAGCACGATATTTACGACACGGAAGACGATTACGGTTGTAGAGTGGGGTGTGGCGGTCGACCAACGTTGAAGGCGACACGATAGTAGAAGCCACTGTTCGATTGTTCGTTTATGTTGAAGAATGGCGTAGGGGAATGAATGACGTTGACATGGCATAAGGGCAGGAGGACCGGGCTGCCACTCAAGGCGGGCTTACTAGGCGCAAGGCGTTCATGCCACCCTTCCTCAGTTCATAACGATGCCATCTGTTCAATTCGGGAATTACGTCGAATTAATTGATTTTGATGAATTACACGCGAATAAGCCATCACATGAGCACGGACTCGAATACGGCAGTTCAGTCATCGCGACATGGGAGATGTGGGGCTGTGATGCGTTGAGCTACCGATGACTACTTACCGATGCTTACCGTTGACTACCGATGCCTACCGTTGACTACCGATGAATTTGACTTTTTGGCTTTAACACAAAATAACATAACGACTGAACGAAACTACGGCAGCAAGAAAAACGAACAAAGCACACACAGAATAAACTAACGGCAAACGACAAACACAAGACACAACCACTAACGGAACACAAGCTACAAAACACGACAAAACGACAACACGATGAACAAACGCTAAGAACACAGTAGAAACGAGATGACGCGAGAAAAACCGGTGTGGTGCGTTCAACACAACTTACGAGAAACTTAAACGAAGAGCAAAGAGAGAAAACTCAGAAGACTCACGAAGTGACGAGAACAAAATGACGAAACGAAGTTACGATAGCAATGACGAGATAACGATTTACGATCAAATGACGATGCAATAATGGCGATAACGACGATAAAAACACAGTGACAAATACGGCAAATACAGAAGAATCGATGCAAAACAAATACATGATATAAACGTGAGGATTCCACCAGACGTTCGTCCTTGCGACGGCCGGTGATCCCTGCGACCATTTCGACGTACAAATCGGTAGAAGTAAAAACCATGACGTGACGTACAGTGACGAATTATTCCAATGACAAGATGAAGGAAGTACCATGTAGATTCAAAAAGATGCGATGAGCAAAACGTTGGTTAGTTGCTGGCGTTCGGCGTTCCAAATTTCAAACAAGTAATGATGAAAACGGCCTTGTCGATTCAGGGTTGTTCATTAAGCGATGGTAATTAGACGTTGCGATTGCACTCCTCCTCCCCCACTACAAAAATTCGTCGACCCGACGAATGCTGGTCGATGTAGTTGGTTCCACTTGATGTACATTTTGGTCGAACGCATGAACTTCACTGCAGTTGAATAGCTGAGACGCCATAAAAAGTGATGATACGATGTTCAACACTGACGTACACATGACAACATATTGCAGTGTCCAAATGTGTGCATCTGACGTTCATATTTGATCGATAAGGAGACAGACGACACAACGAAGTCCATTTGATGCGATGACATTGCCGATCCATTGTTGTGCCGTTCACGCGCAGATTTGAGAATGCAAAAAGTACGGTTTTGCATCAGTTGTCGTTCCACGAAGCCACACTTTTGCGAAAATACGGTCGCGATGTACACAAATCAAATCAAACCCATTGAAGCGACGATTTTCACACACGTGTTCATTTTGACGTCCTGAGCAACACTTTGAAGGCGAACGACAGTTCAAACGCATGGTTAATGCACGGGAACTCAGTTGGAAAGATGCCAGAAGACGAAATGCAGTATACTGACGGTGAGTGCTTGCGCTCTCGAACCATTGTACTTCCGCGTTCAAATTCCAGCTCCACGTCAAACGGTTCTCCATTCACAACTCAGCGAGTGCTGCGACGTTCCAAATTGCTCACGTCAGTTCCACGTCGACTTCACGTCAATTACATTTCGACATATTGACGTTCACACGTTGCATGACATACAGAAGCTGAGAAAACATTAGATGCGCTGGTAGTGTTCGATATCGTCATAGTCGATGCCAGAAGACAGAAGACATTGAAACGTTGTCTGGTTGTACACCCAAACACATTTGCCTTGTAATCCGTTTCCAGCCACACTTCGACCGCGTTGTCGATCACAATTCACGCTTCTGCTGCGTTCCCACGAATTGAAAACGGCAATTCGCGCTTCACTGATGTACGGTCAGCGTATGTCCTCGGTGCAACAGTTCCGGGTATACACACTGTACCCTATCGATTCCAAATCACAGGCCGGCAACTTTTGATCACTTCCCAGATTCATCGCACTTCGCTTTGAAGACGGCACAATGCAAGAACGGTGCACTGCATGGAGTAAAACCGGTACTCCATAGCCATTCTTCACCGGTGTACATTTATGATGACGGCACGATGCATGAACGGTGCATCGCATGAAGTAAAAACGGTACTTCATACCTCATCGTCGTGCTGTAGCTGAATCGACAACTTCAATCTCTGCAGGTCACAACTTCGACAGATGTACATCCAAACAGCATCACGATAATGCACTCGTTGTTCCAGTATCCCAAATGACGTTCACGACGGTGGCATGTTCCACTGCGTTCATTGGAGAAGTTCTGACGCGCAATCCATGCTGCAGTCGCTGTTCGTCCAAAATAATGAAGTGGCAGTTACTCAGTTGTGATGTGTAATATTTGTTCCTTCCTCGACAGACGTTTTCCACGATGTTAGTTCCAGTTGTAACCAGTAGAACGCAACTCAACTTGAAAACGATGATGAACCGATGAATAACGATGAGCGATGGTTAAAACGAATATATACACTATGTACATGTTGGTTGTCGCGACTCGACGTTAGTGCTGGTTCGAAGTGCCCTCCAGCTCACACTGGGCACTCGAATCACGCGTGGCACTGCGATACGGCTGTTCAGTCGAATCATTTCGATAATCGTTGTCACTTTCGCATTCGTAGTCCTCGTACACACACAATGCTCCGACGCGTACACTGCCTTTGTCCTGTTGATGCTGTTCATCCTGTATCGGCATGATAATTGCTGTAGCACCACTGTTTCGTTGCGATGTACCACTAGCTGCTTCCTGGTCGCGAGCTGGTGCGGTGCTGTTCACCACAAGTCCTGGTACGGTGACGTGTTGTTCTGGTCGCTGCTGCAGTAGGGCATTGAAATGTGAATGATGCGACTCGCTGCTGGATTGCCGATGTTTCAAAATGCCGGTGGACACTTGTGCGGTCGCTGGCTGTTGACCACTCGCCAAGAACATCGATGACGAGCCAATCATTTCCGGTGCGCGAAGCAAGTGTTCATTCCGGGTCGATATCCTTTTCAGCATCGATGATGTTTCACACCTGCGGTTCTGTGCATCGACGTTCAACTTTTCCAATATTCGCTGCGCGGCCTTGTTTGTCGATCGTTCCAGTTCGATACACGCTTCACTCCGTTGTTCTTGCCGTTCCGAAAGGTGCACCGGGGCTGCGGGGGCCGTCGGTGGTAATTCGGTGCCCCAGCAGGATGGCGGTCGGAAGTCACTCTTGTCGGCCAAAACGTGCTGTCCCTTTTTTCGCGGTGCTCCTGGCGCTGGTTGCTGCAGTTCTCGGTGTGCTGCCAAGCTATGCCTGCGATGAGACCTTGAAACATCTGATCGTTCAGCTGCCGGCAATCGTCCACTATCGAGCTGCGTGCGATGTGGTGTCGTCATTCTGTCATCAGCTTGTCGTTGTTCGTGCTCGATGAAGAGGTCGTCCATTCGATCCAATATCGTATCGACACCAATGCGTGACTCCGAATATCGTGATTGCGCCATTTCTGAAGTTCAAACGCAAAAGTCGCTTTTGCGCTGCTGTTCTGGTGGTGACGACGAGCTCCTGCAGTTAACTTCTAGTCCACACTAAAAGCCAAATCAAAACGTTCGTAGTTGTTCCGATCCGATGAAGTTCAGTTTTACGGCCAAATTTACGTTTTCAGGCAACCAAATCGCACATTCAGCCGTGAAACATCAGTTAGCCTGTTGTCGATGATGTCACTTTTGCGTGCAGAACGTTGATGATGTCACACACTTGTTTGTTCAGTCCGTGATGTTGTCTCCACCGCGACACGAAAATGCACGACGAGTCGACACAAGTATCAGCTGATACTGCTGATACTTTTTTCTGACGCTTCCGATTTTTGTTTGTGCACCAAAATGTCGGGCGTTCTCGAAATGCTGGCAGTTTGTTCACGAGAGTCCAGCGGCGCCGTTGACAGCCTTGCTGTTGACGTTCTCTTTCAACACTAGAATTGCAGCGCGCTTAACGTCGGCCAGAAAAATTCCCGAATCGCGAAGTCCTCACGTGCCCGATTTGCGCGCTGTGCTGGGTCGTCCCTTAGAAGTTCGTCAATCCGACCGCAGATGGTATCCTCGCCTATATGTGACTCCAAAAGCGTAGAAACGCCGTATCAGAAGGTTGTAAACGGGAGCTGACTTCTCGCAGTCGGGCGTCAGTGCTGGTGGCAGTCAAACAAATTAATGTTCGACTTTTGACGAGCTGCGCGGCCTTTTTGCAAGAAGTTCCGAGCTCGTCAGCGAAGATGCACGTCCGCGATCTAGGTCAAATTTTCTACCTCAAAAAGTGACTTTTTCCCGATTTTGGGTCTTCCCCCCCCCTGCCCCCCCCCCTCGGGGGTACACTATCTCCCCCTCCGAAAAAAACGGAGGGTCCGCTATCTCCCCCTCCGGACCAGGAACTACACTGCCAGCCAGGAAGACCTGTGCACATTTCTCATGTCCGTCCACGCCTTAGTTTAAAGCCTGAAACGAGACCTGAACACAATTAGGATACGGCAGTTTCGCGTCGGTTGGATGTTGGATTCCGTTCAGTGTAGTACTTGGTCAGGGTGTTGACGATAGATAGATTGGGACCCGAAATGTGTTGACGATAGATAGATGACCCAAGTCCGAAATCTGGGGGGGGGGTCGACCCAAACTTGTTGACGATAGATAGATGGTGGGGGGGGGTCGCCAAAAATCAAGGTATAGTATAGTGTACTAAGTGGTAATAATGTGTGAATATTAATGAAAATGTGCTTAGATGTACTAAATCCGCGCGTAGCGCGCGATTTTTTGCCTATTTGGGACAAAAAATACCGATTTTGAGCCATTTTGAGGCAAAAATACCCATTTTGGGGTCGAAATGTGTTGACGATAGATAGATTGTTCCCAGAATTTGTTGACGATAGATAGATTTGCCCATAAGTGTTGACGATAGATAGATGAAATCAAAAAGTGTTGACGATAGATAGATGAATTTGGGGGGGGACCCCCCCCCCCCACCCCCCCCCCCCCCCCCAAGTACTACCCTGATTCCGTTCCGTTTGTGTGAATTCTCGCGTGAGGATGGACGATGAACGAAATGAAAATGAACGAAAGAGATTGAGAACTCCTCCGCGCTGTGCGCTTTTGCGAAATCATAATTTCCAAAATTGGTGCAAGGTTATGCAATTCTCAGAGAACTTTCGGTATTTTTTCGATCAGAGATTAGGATCGGGCCGGGCAACCTCGGCCCGGCCTGGCCCGATTTGAAAGTCCAAAAGCGCGGCCCGGCCCGAGCCTAAGGCCGGCCCAGCCCGAATTTGGGATCAACGAAAAAAAGTGGTCCAAAAAAGCCAAAATTTTCTTGGGGAAGCATGTTTTGTGATACGATTCGTGAAAAACCAGGTCCAATTGAGTCTCTGTTTCCGATTTATAATATGTGTCCGTTCATCATCCAAGCCCGAAATCCCACATTCCGACACACAGTTGCCTGCCAGAATATGTCTTGAGTAACATATACGATAATTCTTGCATTCATGTTCACGCATAAATTTCTGTCATCACCAATTTAGTCTGCGCCACAATAAATAAACTTTAAAAAATCGTCGGCCACAAAAATTAAAGCAAAAGCTTAAAAATGCGATCTTGAAATATATAATTATTGCAGGACAGATAACGTCCCCATAAATTAAAGGTAAACATGAGTAGAGGATAGGATGATAGAAGTGTAAGAGAAGGGCGAGAGGCATTCGTAGAAAATGGGCACAAGCAGTGAAAGGTGGACATAAACAGATTCGCAGAAAAATCAGATTCCTAATGTGACCTCGATGATAGGCGGTGACACCCAGACGCCGGAAATATGAAACAAGAAACTCGAACTCAACAATTATGCCAAAATGAAATTCATGATAAAATTTTGAGCCATCCGAACCGTTGCAGACACATCAGCTCACCTTGACGAACAGGACAAAGATTATTCATTGTTCAGAACGAAGCCTATCCTTCTTCAGGGTCTAAAACCTGTGACTTGAGCCACTTGCCTGTTGAGGGCTCAGGTGACAAATTTTGACCATGGTTGAAATAAGTAATACTAATTTACCAATAATTGTCAGTCACAATAAAATACACGTCAAAAAAGGCCCCAAACTACATGCTATTACTATGTATAAATGAAAGATCTGATGGCAATCACAGACCAACAAAAAAACACAGAATCAAACGTTGTGCGTGGACGTCCCTCAGATGGATTGCCATTTTGGCTTGAGCCAAAGCGAGTTCTCTCCTATCCCATTACCGAAAGTTGGTGAATTGTTCCCTGATTTCAATCTCTGATGCCCATTTATGGTCGAAGGAAGCCAGTAGCATCAGTAACTCTCTTCCAATATGCCTTATTCAAGTCCGTCCGATCACTAAATTTGATCAAATCTGGAGGGCGTCGAAGTGTACACGATCCAATAAATAAATAATCCAATCAATCAACATTGAGCAGCGCAGCCATCGTTGTGTTATATTTATCTGGTCGGTTCAGCAATGCCCGAGGCACGTTTAGTTCGCAACAGTGGTCGTTTAGAGTGATCACGTGACCTGAGCATGACGGCAGACAGTCCAATCAATAGGGCTATGTTGCCAACCACTAGCAGCACCGAGAATATGACAATCGTGTGGAGACTCAGACAGATCTGTTGCTGTTGTTGATGTTTCACGACGGATCCACGCGAATTGTGACTAGATAATCCTGAAATGTTGGATATCTTGTGTGGCGTGAAACATCAGATTTTCCAAATTTCCGAGGGCGAAAACTGATGTCATCTTATTTGCCAACTACAAAACATGATCTACATACTGTAGTCTTGCAGTTTCATAAACCGTCCTCGCCTATCTGTGACGTGAGTTTTGCGTTCTCGTCAACCTAGGTACTTTGTATGTCTTCACAAACGAACGGGTGCACCAGGTCATCATCAGAGCCAATCGACCGGATGGTCACATGGTTCGACGACGATGCTCGAATTTGGGGTGTGTGTGGTGCCAAACTCACCGATGGTTGTCCGTGCCCTACTATCATCATCATCATCATCATGCCCCCGACCAGGCAGCAATTCAAGCACGGTGATCTGTCCGGTCAACACGTCCATTGTATTTGGCGATGTCGACTGTTCACGTTGCATCTGTCGCAGATCACGTGGCCGACGACGCGTTGGGGCGCGACACGAGGGTGGCTGCAATCGCAGGCTTTTATAGGTTGGGTGAAACATCACAGATTCTTGCGCAAACGAGCGTAGTCATTCGAGTCCTCATCCTTTTTCGTCAAATATACATACAATCGGCCGGCATCAAACTTGATGATCGAATCGGAATGGATCGGTCCTGTCCTGGTCACGTGACTTGTTTGTGCGACATTTCGAGATGACTTGTGTCATTAATTTCGGACCACCTTAAACTTGCTGGTCTCCGTGTCAAAGAACAACTTTTACGCTGGTCGATACGAAGTCAGTGGCGCTGACCGTACATACCGTACCGTACATAACCGCTGAATGTGTGTGCGTCAAGTTTGGCGTTCGCAACATACCGTAACGCCGTTGCATTCGCCATCATATTTGATGCATACGGTAATCTGACACTGAAATTCGAGTATGGGCCGATCGGCGTATTTGAATATGTGCGCCTCACGCACCGCCACGCGCAGTGTTTGGTCGTAGATCGGCGTCTGCACCAGATGCACGTCGATACCGCAACTGTAATGTAAGTGTTGTGAAACATCATTAGGCGAGCAATAAGTATCCAACTCTACTGGGAAGTACTGGGCTGAATGGATAGCAACAGCTTCACTCACAGCCGCACTGCTGGTGCTATGCCCTATACATACATATTGTTGTGGTCTGTCAGCAGATGTGTCCACTTTTCGCACACGCTGACGCTGTTATGTATATGTATCTGTGGATGGAGGCGAATTGTCTCAATTTACACTCCATATGTTGCCTCCAGCGAAAACTTGTTTGCAGGGCGTGAACAAGTTTTACGCTGGTCAAAAACTGTGTGCAATTGCGCGCGTAAATGGCAAAATGCGATCCAGAAATATCGACCGACACCGCCTAACGTGGATTCTGAGTATACGCGCCGACGCATGTGAGAAAAAACAAGGCTCATCGACCAGTGCTGTCTAAACAACAGCAATGAAATATCAACTCACCCAGTGCTATCCATCAGGTCCACCCTGTCACCAGCTCCGTCATCCACATAGCAGCTGTGCACCAACATACCGAACGTGTCGAAGCGGGAATCTGCAATCAAGTGGCACGTCACGAACTTGGCCGGGGTCAAATTTGGTGACTGGATCAGTCATGCGACTTTTTGCGTTCAGGTATGTTGGGATTTGCTGATACCATTAGTCTACCCGAGCATAAGAGTTGTTTTAGCTATCAATATCAAGGAACAACTTTTAGGCCGGTCAAAGCTATACTTTATTTGAAATCCCGAATCCGACCAAAAAAGTACCAAGTTTGACACGTACTGTATTTACATCGAACTAGACGGGACCCGTGCCTACGGCCCGGCTACAGCGCCGCGCCCGTGCCGTGCCCCCCCCCCCCGAAGACCCGTTAGCATACCCAAAGCTACCCGTGAAAATTGACCCGTCCGCCCTTCCGAGGGATGGGGCCACAAACACACATACATATAGTCCAACCACCAGCTCATGAGACGACTGTTTTTAAGCATGCTTGGCCAGATTCAATAATGCGCCGGTTACACGTGTTTTCTCAAACAAAAGAAAGAGATCGTGATGAGAGACATGATGACAACTTCCAGCTGGCTGACCACAATTTGTTGCGTTCTTGCGCGAACAGCAACGTTGTTCAACACACACATGTTTTGGGAGTCAAAAGGGAATTTACGCACCGAGGTGGAGAGCGTGTTTTAAAAAAATACATGCGTTTCTCTTTCTTTCATTTCCGAAATACGTGGAACCGGAACATTATTGGATCCGCACAAGCCAGTTTCGAAAAAAGTCGTCTCATGAGTTCGTGGTTGAACTATACACACATACATACGTCTTCCTGTTTTAGTAGTATAGATGTTCCATTCTAACAACGCACCGTGTTCAATGCATTCCCATCGATGGAATATCTTCTGTCCGATCGCTGCGTACCGAATCACAGGTCCGTTCGGCTCATCGGCACGTATAGAGTAGCGACACGTTGGCATCGGATATGTATCGTCTCTGAAACATCACATGTACACTGTTGCTACGTATACTCGCGCTCTGCGAAACATTAGTAATCGCTGGACCAATGCAGCGCACCGAAGCCAGCTGATGTTTCGCATGCTAATTTCGGCCTAATGTGCACGGTATCATTGCGTTGGCAGCAGCGTCCGGTCCATGTTAGTGACTCTAGTTTGACTTTGACTTATCAGAGTTGAATTTGCTATGTGTTTTACAGCTAAAGTCCACGCCCTTATGATAAGCCACCAACCAATTGTGCTGGCTGGACAACACTCGCGATCACAAATATTATGCCAATGCGAACCCCTCATGATTGAGGTGTCACGGACGGGCGTATTATGCCAACCCCGATCCTTGGTTATAGTGCATACCAGACCATGATATCAAGAAACAAAGAGCTTAAGCGAAATCTACCTGAACTCAGTCGTAATCATGCTGACTTCAAGTGGCTGGTCGACAGTTTTGTCCGCTTCCATGTAGAAACACTGCACCTTGACTGCTTGGTCCACTTTGGTCATGAACAACTGGTGAAACATGAACACTATGGTCGTCTCGACGAAGATGCCGCGTGGATTCAACTGTAATGTTCGGCAAATTTGGAACATTAGTACCACGCGCAAAAGTATTGTGTGTGATCTTTTCAACACTTGTGCTGACAGACAAGCCATATTTTCGGCTTATTTTCATTCACGGTTGACACAAGCAGCACAATACGAACGTCGATGTGAAGCTCGGGTGATCAGATGTTATCGGCCTTGGCCACACATGACTATTGCTCATTGCGCCAAGTTCAAACAGCACATAAAAGTTTATTTATTTGGAAACGCAAGAACGACGAAGATGTCACGAAGTTTGGTAGCGGCACTGACATTTTGGAACCAAGGCACGAAACCTACTGTGATGTTTCAATGACGGTAGACGCTCACCGATCTCCATCTCCTGACGTCACAAGTTGTGAACGGTATGTCCAGTCCGACCAGTTGAGGATTGGTGAAAGCCTCTCCGCCCCGGCGACATTCGACGTCGTGGAAATGGTTTTTTACAAACACGTAGCCTTCGAAGGGACCCTTGGTGCGCGCACGGACTCCGATGCGATCGGCCTCGCAGATTATGTCAGGCTCGCCCGGCTCTGCAGACGCAGAAATGCAATCGAAAGGGTAAAGACATTCAGCAGAATTAAGGTGGAGTTATACAATGTACTTGTCCATTTTGGGCTTGTGGACAATGAGGACAAATTTTTGCTATGATTATGTTTTGTAATGGAGTTGGAGTGCTAATTTCGACCAGCGAAAAAGTTGTTCATTCGATGCAGGGGAACAGCTTTTACGCTGGTCGAAATTAGCGCCTCAACTCTATCACAAAATATTGTTCGAACAAAAATTTGTCCTCATTGTCTACAAGCCCAAAATGGGGACAAGTATAACTCCAGCTTTAGACCCCACGCGGGGTCACCACGAGGCCCCATACATGTACCAACAACCCGATTTCCATCGACTCCAATTAGTGGCTATTGGCATTTGTTACCCACTGCGATTGCCGCTTCTTATTTGTCAGCCATCCTCCAATGACAATAATGAGTTATTGTGCAGTGTGTTTGCAGGGTGCCCCACTTTCGACACACGTTCTGGCGGTACACCAAGAGAAGGAGCAAAAACCAAAAATGCATCATGAATAAAACTGACTGAAATCGAATTTGCACATTTCGGCGGTGATCAATTTTGCAAGCTGGCGATCGAGTCGATCAAATGAGTCGACAGTGAACACCCTCGATGGGGTACCGGTGATTTGGTACAATTGATTGACATTCACAAGATTGGTCACCCCCACGGCGAACATCAGGACATCGGCGTTGCGTAACGATTCCGCCTGCGACGCGACGTTATCCTGAATTAGCAAGGTGAACGGGATTGGGTTTGTTGTGCGTTTGAAAATTGAATTGTGTTTTGAATTAATTGTTTTTCACCGTTTAGAAGGCTTTATGAGCACACCAGACCTCACGTTATAATTACCCATCAGCATCACGATGGCAATGGAACGCAGCAAAATGCCCACAAAGCCCAAGCATGACTGGTTCATGAGCACAAATTTGTTGTTGTTCAAATTGTAGCTTTTTGTGATTCAAAAGTTCAGCCAAATTCAGACGCCATGCCTCCAGACGACTGTAACAACGCCAACTATACCAGTACCCAGCCGTACATACCTGCGACTGTCCATCGGTGAGCACCACCCCAACTTTAGCTACATTTCCCCGGCGTGCCGTTTTGAAAGCCTCGTTGAGTGCGAACTCCATTGCGTTACCGGTGAATGTGGTGCCGGACAGATACCGTATCCTGGCCAGTGCCCATTGCAGACTGCGATGGTCGGGATGGTCGCCGAGGCCGATCTCGAGCTTTGCTTCGTCACTGAGTGGGCGTGTTTAGCAGTTGATTGGCTTTTGCAGAATGTTGCGTAAAAACTTGTAAATAAATCATGCTACATATATAACGCATGGTAATCCCGCAGTGTAAGTAAAGTCTATGGTGAGTGACATGACTGGTCGGTATACCTTCCATTTTCGGTATCATGACCAAAACTAGCGTTCAAAAATTTTCACCATAAAGAGAGTGACCATATGGAGGGCCCACTGTATACCTGTACTGAACGACACCGACACGAGCGCCGTCCGGCGACACATCCAGATGTTCGACGACCATCGACACGAATCGTTTCTGTCGATCGAACGACTGGTCGCCGATCGATCCGCTGCCGTCGAGAATGAACACGACGTCGACCGCTGATGAATTGGTGCACTCTGCAATACCGGCACAGTGAGTTTTGCCTGTTTTGTTGTTGTTTTCACACATAGGGTGATATTTTCGAAACGGTGTGAATGTGAGCTGGGTGTAAAGGTCGGTGTAAGCTGAATCGAAAGCTCGGTCGGTGTCAGCTCGGTGTAAACATGAAACATTGCCTGCTGTTAACGTGGAATGTTTCATGTTTACACCGAGCTGACACCGACCGAGCTTTCGACCGAGCTTACACCGACCTTTACAGCCAACTGAGCTTTACACCGTTTCGAAAATGCCACCCATACATAGGCGATGCCGCAGGTCATCGTCGGTGCCAATGCACCGGATGGCTGCGGGACGGGACCCCAAAAACACAATGCAAACTGCGATTTGATCGCGAAAAACGGCATTTTTAGCCAAGGCAGACATGCGATCAATCGCACCCCCCGCCTCCCAACCATTAGTGGTCTTTGCTCCAACAAGTGAATTATCTATCGGCACTGCCTGACCGGTGTCGATGGCCTGAAATAATCGTGATTTGTGTGCAAGCCATTGATTCGATTGATTTTAGTCATTGGACCCAATTCACAAAACTAAGGCTCTTGATGTGCCGAACACGGTCGAATGCAAACTACATATAATACAATAATGAAACGTGAAAGCTACGCCAGACGGCAAATACACAGTAGGTATTGAATACTAGTGCTGACGAGACTGTCCAGCATGTCTATTTGGAGGGCACCAATAAAGAGACTAGACTGTATGACCGTCCAATCCCTGGTCGCTTACCAAGAGGAGACAGATCGCAACAGTGAGCAGCAACCTCGCTGGATGGCTGTGGACCACAACAAGGCTGCGGCTGCTAGATGTTGGTGTGGTGAAACATTTTATTTTGTCGATCAATAAATGCCGTCGACAATTGCAATGTGACGTTGTGGCTGACTGCTGTTGACTGACTGCGACCGTGGGTGATGTCCGATGCATCACACAGACACGCGCTGATCAGCCAGTGACCCTGCTGCAACATCTGGTCCGTTCTTGTCAGTCATTTCCAGTACTGTAGATTATTTTAGGCACGATTGGGCGGCATCTGCGAAAGTCTTGCTACCAAGTGTGGACTGACTAGCTTTTGGGAAATCCCCAAAGGTGTGCTCAAGATGACATTTGGGAGCTGTTTAACAGGAGCTGAGCTGTGGAAGCTATTTGTGCGATCGGGACAAAATGCCTCTTGCACGTAATGTACATGTGGTAGGTGAGGGGAGGGTCAACTTCATTGTTAACATGGATGCTAAACAAACATCATACTTGCGACCTGGTGTTGGTCGAGGTCTGTCGGGCATGACAACTGGGTGTCATCATTCTATTGAAGGGTGCTCGAGAGAAACGTAAATGTTTAAAATTATTCAGGCTTTCGTGTTTAATTTCGCCGATCTTGATCTGATAACGTAATGTGTGCCTGTGTTAGTCAAACCATGTGTAAGAATGGAACATAATGCCGTCCGCACGTGTAGTCTTGGTGACCGGCGGGTCATTTGATCTAAAGGCTGTGGGTGCTCGGTGCTTGAGCTGATAAAAAGTTTCATGAACGATGTACACACTCTAGTTGTACATTAGCTGTAATAAAAGCTTGTACCAATCTTCACACCGGGACACTAACGTGTGTGCACGGGACACGCCTGCCTGCGCTCATTCATCTAGATGGTCATACACCATTCGATGCCCTCTGCCACCGATCGCAGCAGTTTATATGTGATTTATCGATTTATTTGTTGATTGATATATTCACTGGTTGGTTACAGATCAATTAATTAATTAACAGTGCCAGTAACAGCTTTCAATTTCGATGATTGTCGTTGGTTGCCATTTCCCTGATGGCATCAAGGCATTTTGCTGCTGCAGCTTGCTGGCGTGGCTGAAACGACAGAACAGATTGCTTTATGGATGATTGACAGATATCATAGCGATATGACTAATCCAATTAACGCGTCTACACACATAATGTTCGTAGCTGCGGGCGGGCGAAAAACGCGTGTGAACATTTGTTAATCCTTGGAAATCATCGCTCGCGCGCATCTGTTGATTGAATACGTTGCATAGCAGCAGTAAAAACGTGTCGATTTTGTGTGTGTCTTTGTCCCCAATAGAAAGGGCTACAGCCCACATGTGTACCTACATATGCCTTCAGGGACTTAAAGTGGGGATGATAGTTGACACCAACACATCTATAGGCAGATGTATATACACACGCAACAACGCTCATTTGATTTGTAATCCGTTTTTTTTTGCGCACGCGCGCGATTAGACCTTGTTTATAGCATAATGTGTGGGTAAGGTATCCCTTATTGAAGAGGGTCCAAAGGGGTATTGAAACCGAAAACAGCAAACAACAATGTACGCATCCAGGTAAACTTCAATACACCACGACAACCAGACAATGCGGAAATCGCGACGTTGCCACCTCAGCCGCCTAGTCTGATTTTAATGCTGCACCGACAGCTGTTCATCAGTCCCAAGAGAAATTTGCATGAACCAATCCAGTCTTGTAACACGAAATCAGCAGTGCGCCGGGTCACCATCAATGCGAATGCAAGCTGGTACGCTCCCCCAAAATATCAATGTCGTGAGATCCAGCCGGCCTCCATTTTGTGCCAACACTAAACAGACATGACATCATGATTGTGCTGCAGCTGTGATAATGAAAAAGTTTTGTGCGAACAACAACAAGGCAGTCTTCCTTGCATGAGAGACGGATGGATGGGCATAATCTCTGTTGCGCTGCGCACCTTTTAAACATTTCGGGCTACCATAACAGAATAATTGCACAGCCAGGCCCGTTTTGTTCCCCGTACATACATACATACCCACTCTACTATTCTTCTATATTCATGTCACTAGGTTATTTGCACTCAAATACACAGCGGTATTGCAAAGTTTCAGCACACGCATGTACTGCGTATGCGTACACCATCGTTTAGTTTCATTTTAACGATCCTGCTGTTCTACTGTACATACCTACATTAAATTGGATGTACATAGCACTTATCTAAATATAATGTAACGTTTGTCGTAAGCCCTTATGATAAAATGCGCATGCACACACTTATGTACGCAATCATAAGTATGGTCGTGTGGTGATCAAAAGTTGAGCGGTTGCTTGGGGGACACAGGGATACTTTCGCCCAGGGGTGTATGTGTAGAACTGCTGTACACAAGTGTACCAAAGACAACTAACATTAACACTGACTGTCCCAAAGCCGAAAGTGCATGTCAGTCACCGACCAATAGAACAGACGTTACAAGAATAAACGGTTTTATATGAATATGTACATGCAGTCCGTGTGAAATTGTCAAACTTGAAAGATAAATATGTCTGGAATCCAAATTCAGGGACATGTAATCTTAACATTGAAACCCTTGAAACCCACAATCAGGTTCACCCAGCTCAAGTGTAATTGATAAAGCTTGGTGCAATGTACCAATATCAATCGCTGCCATCAATCACACGAAATTAATTCAAAATCATGGCGGATTAAAAAAAGACTGCGCGTCCTATCATCCGATCGTAATCTAATATGTACATGTTCAGAAGACGTTCGGGCAGAAAAAATCAAATAATGATATCGAAAATAATAGTTATTACGCACAATGTTTCGTATGGCCGCATTCACAATGCAAGCGCGTTAGCGTGTTAGCGCGTTAGCGTGCGAGATGCGCACGCTTTTGCATTCACAATGGAAAAAGCTGATTAGCGCGTTAGCGCGTTAGCGTGCGAGCAACTTTTCTCGCACGCTAACGCGCAGATGCGCAACGCGCTTTTGCATTCACAATGCAAAGCTGATTAGCGCGTTGGCGCGTTAGCGTGCACGCTAACGCGCTTTTCACGATTAGGACTGGTTCTAATTTTTTTGCGCGTTAGCACTGGACGCGCGTGTTCTAAAGTTTATAATTCAATTTGAAAACATTATCAGACCACGAAAAATGTGAAAACATAGGAAATAAAGCCTGCTGCGTTCACTGAGAATATTTTTGTTCCATTTTGATGCTCAGAAGTATATCTTTTTGCGCTATCAATCGATTGAGGCAAACAGTTTCGGCTGCTGTTATATTAGCTGCAAGCAAACGTTGCGCAGAACGTTGTTCATCTGCTTATGTGTTGTGTATCCTCTTTGGTGGTGTAATTGTGATGTGTGACACGACCAGGAGACTATATTGCAGGCATGGAGTGTTCATGTCGCGACTAGCTAGATTTTCCATTTGAGGAAAATGTTCCTTTAAAATCAAAATAAGTTTGAATCAATCTTGAAAGCGATTGGTTGACGTTTTCAAAACAAAGAAATGAAAAATTCGGCATTTGCTAACACCCAGACCAACGGGCATTGTGAATGCAAACGCATTTTGCTGATTAGCGCGTTAGCGCGTTAGCGCATTAGCGTGTTACTGATAAGCGCGCACGCTAACGCGCTTTTTCAATTTTCCATTGTGAATGCAAAAGCGTGCGGAAAAAGCGTGCACGCTAATCAGCAACACGCTAACGCGCAAACGCGCTAACACGCTAACGCGCTGCATTGTGAATGCGGCCTATCTCTTGAAACAAGACTGCTCAGAGCAAATTTTGCTTTAAAAGAATTGCACAATTTTTGTTCAGAAATGCACATATTACGTGCAGGGTACATACTACATGTACTGCATAGACAACCAAAGTTCCCAAAACACAACTCTGATGAGCTTTACGAAAATTTGCAATTTTACGTGTAATGCCGTCAAACAAATATTATCCAAATTTTTGTCTCAGGGTGACAGTAAACGCTATAGTCACCACGTCGCAGTAACCTAACGGTCGGGGTCAAAAACACTGTCAGTCGCCTTTTTCGCACCTGTTTTCGTCGTTGACAATAATATTTTCACTTTTTCTTACACCTTCGTTTTATGCAACGACAGCGACACAAACCGTCGCTTGATTACACAAGACGGTGGCCCGAACTCGAATCCTATAGTTACCTGGCGCGGCAAAACCGGTGTGGCTGCAGGTATACATATGGGGAGGGGGGTTGACCGTTGCGAGTCGCGGATGGTGCACCCGAAAGTGAAATCAAAATACTATAATAAGAAAAGAACAACAATTGTATGGACTATGTCAGCAATATTATTGTTGCGCACTCTCCGCGCGCATAAAACTTTCGGAATGAAAAAATTTTGGTGTATGTAATGTATGTATCTGTTACCTTTTATCACTGTAATTAATTCGCACCGGGGAATATTGCATTTTTAAGTTGTTATAAAACAGCACCCACCGGCCCTATTGTACCTATAGAG
>JASAMV010006193.1:0-79238 GCA_030248065.1 Rhynchonema sp. JSB1_4
GGGTCGACCCCCCCAGATTTCGGACTTGGGTCATCTATCTATCGTCAACACATTTCGGGTCCCAATCTATCTATCGTCAACACCCTGACCAAGTACTGTACTACACTGGTTTTCAGCCCTTGAAAATTGGCTGACCGGGCCGAGCCGGGCCGACCTCAAGCCAAAACGGGCCGGGCCGGGCCGACCTGCAGCCCTCCACCGGGCCGAGCCGGGCCGGGCCGGACTTTTAGCCGACCGGGCCGGGCCGACTTTACCCGGCCCGTTTCCGATCTCTGTCCCAGATGCACTACCCCCTACCCGCCCCGATTTTTTCCACCTATGTACCCTACCCGCCCCGCAAAAGTAGCCACAGCACTGCCCCCTGCCACTGTGGTTCCACTGTCAGACAATGAATGAGTCATTCCGCTTCCGCTGTTCTCACAACAACAACAAAAAACGTGCACTTGCATTAACGCTGAAACATGAATCTAGCACGTGAGCGAGGGAAAGTTGGAGGAAACATTAGCATCGAAACAATAACTAGCACAATTAGCCGATAAACAAGGCAGGACACAGTACCTCTGAAATTCTGAATTTAATTGCCGGCCACGGCCAGCAAGCAGCATGTGGTGACTGGCGTTGAATGGTAAAATGAAGCCGATGTTTCAGTCTTTGTCTGGGTCGTTCTTTTCACAAAAGGATGACCGCCGTTTGCACTGAAATGAGCCCAATTTGGATCAAACGTGGGTGCTAAACACATGCATTAGAACGTGCTGATAATGCTTCAGATAAAAATTGGAGATACTGCACCAAGATAACGAATCAGAGCCTGAAAATCGATTGGCCTAATTATCGATTCTGCCAGGTCACGTGAATAACCATTCCAAACTGGAAAAAAGCAGAATGGATGTCATGCAGTTTTTCAAAGCGCACCAACCGCCAGAGGAGGAAAGTGGCTTTCTGTTGAGACTGCCGTTGGAATTTGGAAAAATACGTTGATGAGGCTCGGTATCGGTAAAAACCGTTTTTTTCGGTCGGTCCTCCCCGGAAAAATTACCGGTCTTTTGTTTTTCCGAGAACATTTTTTGAGGCCTACAATCACAGGCGGCCAGGGTTTACGGTATTTTTTCAAAATGTGCTGGTAGCAAGAAGCTAGTAAAATCAAAAATTTAGTAGCTCTTTGCCTCTGAAAAGCCAATTTCCACCTTTTTTGGGCAAAATACAAAATTTAGTAGCTTTTAGGCTACTAAATTTAAAAATTTACTAGCTTTTCAAAAAATTTAGCAGCTAAAAAGCGACTAAATTTGGTTAAAAAATCCATGCAGGCCAGTGTAGTGTAGTTCCTGGTCCGGCGCGACGGTTTGTGCACCTTACCTACCGTAAAAACCTAAATACAGCCCCCCCCCCCGGAATAGAGCCCCCCCCCCCCCCCGTAATACAGCCCCCCAAAAAGGGGTCAGTGAATTAATAGAGCCCCCCTAAGTAACAAACACCCCCTATACTGTAGTGTATTAAGGCTTGATAGCAGAGGTGGGAATCGGGCCGGCCCGGCCCGACGTTCGGGCCGGGCCGGGCCGGGCCGAGGTTTCCGGCCCGAACGGTCGGGCCGGGCCGGGCCGACTTTCCGGAATGTCTGGAGGGGCCGGGCCGGGGGCCGGCCCGAAAAGGCCCGACATGATCCAATTCCAATAAAAAATCGTTATTTTTTAGGCTAAATTTGCCAAAATTTCTCTCGATTCTGCAAATTAGTACCGACTTCCATGATTATCAGGTATTTTTAAACAAAAACTGTAATTTTTGCACCAAAAAATTGCTTCAAAATATCATCAGAAAAAAAACTCGGGCCGAAAAAATCGGGCCGGGCCGGGCCGGGCCGACTTTTTTCCAAGTCGGGCCGGGCCGGCCTTCCCGGCCCGAACTGTCGGGCCGGGCCGGGCCGACCCCGGACCTCGTCGGGCCGGGCCGGGCCGAGGTAACCCGGCCCGATTCCCACCTCTGCTTGATAGTGGTGTACAGGTACATTTATGCACGTTTGTTGTTCGTTCAGAGCACATAATATGCCTCCTATTGACGAATAGACACGAATAAATGCGTACAAGCGAAAAAACATCTTTTCAAACCCGTTTTTAGGGGTTTTGGGGGGTATTTCTGGGAACAATTTTTCAGGTTCGGGTCAGTGAATTAATAGAGGCCCCCCCAGAATAGAGCCCATCCCCCGGAATAGAGCCACCCCAAAATGGGGTCAGTGAGTTAATAGAGCCCCCTTCTATTTAGGTTTTTACATTTTACGGAACCCCTTTTTTCCGTGCGGCGGTTACCTAGTAGTGTACCTCCCTGGGGGGAAGGGGGAAGACTCAAATCCAGAGAAAAAAGTCACTTTTTGAGGTAGAAAATTTGACCGATTCTTGCTCCTTTTTGGGAAAAATCTCCACATCCACAAAAAGGGTATTTTTGCGACTTTTGAAATCATTGACCTAAAATCACCCATTTTAGGCCTAAAAATGCCCATTTTAGGCCTAAAATGCCTATGTTGGGCAAAAATTGAGGCGGTTAGTGCACCTGGCGCGGCGGTTAGTGTATACTTGCGTATTTTTCCGCAAAATATATTTTTGGAAAAAAAACCGTTTTTTTTTCGGAAAAAAACCGTTTTTTTTTCAAATATTTTTCCAGTACTTAAGGATACCCATGGTCCAAAAACGCCTATTTTGGATAAAATTTTGTCTGGAAATGGCCTGAAACAGGCTAAAAATGCACCTGGAGATTAAAAAGTGCTCATTTTGAACTGTTTAGCACCGATTTACATTGGTTTTGACAACATCCTTTCGCAACCTTTGAAAATATTTCGGAAATTTTTGGAAAAAAACGGTTTTTTTCCAAAAGTTGCCACTTGGAAAAATTTCCGGAAAAATAAAAACGTATTTTTCCGGGCCTCGGAAAAAAAACGGTTTTTTTCGGTTTTTTTCCGAAAAAAACGGTTTTTTTTCCAGGCCGCAAGTATAAGTTAGTGTACTAGTGTACAGTGTTGGAGGTACTCTGGAGGGGGGATACCTACTGTACCGCGCTCGGAGAGGGGGGATACCTACTGTACCAGAGCCGATGGCCTGGGGGTTATGTACCTAGGGGGGGGGTTGGGGGGTTAGGTTTTGGGGTGAAAATTTTTAATGTGTTTATTATGTGTGGAATCGTGTGAAAACGTAGTATTTGCGCGCGTAGCGCGCGAATTTTGGGTAATTTGAGGCAAAAACCACTGATTTCACACTAATTTTGGCCATTTTGGTCAAAAATTGGCACTTTTGAGGCAAAATCGGGGGGATACCTACTGTACCGGGGTGAAAATCGGGGGGATACCTACTGTACCATGCCAAACATCGGGGGGGATACCTACTGTACCAGGCGAGGGGGGATACCTACTGTACTGGGGGGGGGCTACCCCCCCCCAAACCCCCCCCCCACCTCCAACACTGCTAGTGTACGTTGGTCGCGGCGGTTAAATAGTGGAACTTAAGGGGCCCCCCTCCCCCCCAGGAACTACACTGATGCAGGCGGCACTTGTTGAGCCGTAAACAGGCAAAAACTGCCTAAAAGTTGGTGTTTCGCGTTCGCCCTTGGGAAGAATTCCTTAAACCTGGCCCGCCACTATTGATATTTGAAAATTTTGGTCTGTTTTTATGATTTACCGTAAAAACCTAAACAGAAGGGGGGGGGCTCTATTAACTCACTGACCCCATTTTGGGGGGGCTCTATTCGGGGGGGCCTCTATTAATTCACTGACCCGAACCTGAAAAATTGTTCCCAGAAATACCCCCAAAAACCCCTAAAAACGGGTTTGAAAGGATGTTTTTTCGCTTGCAACCGCATTTATTCGTGTCTATTCGTCAATAGGAGGCGTATTATGTGCTCTGAACAAACAACAAACGTGCATAAATGTACCTGTACACCACTATCAAGCCTTAATACACTACAGTATAGGGGATGTTACTATGGGGGGCTCTATTCCGGGGGGGGGGGGCTCTATTAATTCACTGACCCCTTTTTGGGGGGGCTGTATTACGGGGGGGCTCTATTCCGGGGGGCTGTATTTAGGTTTTTACGGTATTACTGTTGCCGACATCGAGACCAACAAGGTTTACATTCGTGACTTTTCCATTAAGTGCCGATTTAATACCGAAATTAATCCCTAAACACCGGTTCTCGGGAACAAAATTCCAAAAATAGATAGACCCCCGTTTAGTGCATTTCAGGAAGACAAGAACAAATATTCAAGATGGCCGACTGCTTCTTATCACAAGCATACGGTAGTCACGTGATCTTGCCCATGCGTTTTGTACAGTGCCGCTCTGTTTGTTAGTGCATAACACACGTGTTGCAAGCGCGCGCACTGGCAGCACTGTGTAGTGGGAGCGTAAAGTCGGGAGCGTAAAGTCCCTAATAGCATACTGTAAGCCTATAACATTTGGCGGCAGTGTAGTTCCTGGTCCGGAGGGGGAACAGGCGGTACCCCTCTTTTTTTCGGAGGGGGAACAGACGTCCCCACCTGGGGGGAAGGGGGGGGGGGACGGACCCGGAAGGGGGGGAGGAACCAAATTTGGAGAAAAGTCATTTTTTGAGGTCGAAAATTTGGCTCATTTTTGCCCCTTTTAGGAAAAAAATCTCAATAAAAAGGGTATTTTGGCGATTTTTGACGACATTCACCTAAAAATCACTCATTTTATGCCTAAAAATGCCTATTTTAGGCCAAAATTTGCCTATTTTAGGTAAAAATTGGGGGAGCAGACGTACCCGGAGGGGGAACAGTGGGGCAGGCGTACCATGGAGGGGGAACAGACGTACCCGAGGGGGGGACCCCCCCTCCCCCCCCCAGGAACTACACTGTTTGGCGGTAATTCAAAATTTTGTTCCTGGCTGACGTGATTGCCAATAAGTGGGGGTCTATCTATTTTTTTTAATTTTGTTCCCGAGAACCGGTGTTTATCGATTGATTTCGATATAAAATCTGCACTAAATCAAAAAGTCATGAATATAAGCCTTATTCGTCTCGATGTCGGCAACTAAATTAGAGCAAAAAAACAAACCAAAAATTTCAAATATCAATAGTGGCGAGCCAGGTTTAAGTACTGCCAGTGTACTGCAGTGTTGGAGGTGGGGGGGGGGGGGTAGTCCCCCCCAGTACAGTAGGTATCCCCCCTCGCCTATTTGAAAAAAGCGGTGTTTTTTCGGAAAAACTTTTTTCAAAAACGTAGATTACTGACCCACTGGGCTGGGCACTATAGTTTCAGGCACGAAGAACAGTCGCTTTCAGCTGTTTTAGGCCTTTTCAGAACGATTTTGTAACATATAGGTTCGAACGCTCAAGAAAATTTTTCGCCGTTTTCAGACCTGCATGCTACTGTACCACAGGAGAGCGGCAGATACAACTGTACCAGGTGGGGCACGCCACTGGCACTGCTACACCCAAAACACCACTCAGTGCTGTGGCTACTTCTGAGGGGGAGATACTGTGCCTTGTGCAGTGTAGTTCCTGGTCCGGAGGGGGAGATAGCGGACCCTCCGTTTTTTTCGCAGGGGGAGATAGTGTACCCCCGAGCAGTGCTGTGGCTACTTTTGCGGGGCGGGTAGGGGGTAGTGTACCTGGGATTTGGGGGGGGGGAAATCCGGTTTGGGGGGAGGGGGGGAGATTTTCCGGGGCGGGTAGGGTACAACACAAGTTTTTTCGGGTGCCTGTTTTTAGGTATTGATACTAAAAAGTATATATATCGCGCGCAGCGCGAGATTTTTTGCACTTTTTAGGGTTTTCGGTCGAAATTTGGGCATTTTTGACCGAAAAATGGGCATTTCGGGGGTAAAAATCGAGGCGGGTGGGGTACCAGGGCGGGGCGGGTAGGGGGTAGGTTACCAGAGCGGGGCGGTAAGGGGGTAGCGCACCAGACCGGGGCGGGTAGGGTACCATTGGGGGGACCCCCCCCAGCCACAGCACTGCCCCCGAGGGGGGAAGGGGGAAAGACCGAAATTCGGGAAAAGTCACTTTTTGCCCCTTTTTGGAAAAAATTCTTCATAAAAAGGGTATTTTGGCGACTTTTGAGAACATTGACCTGAAAATCACACATTTTAGGCCTAAAAATGCCCATTTTAGGCCTAAAAATGGCCATTTTAGGCAAAAATTGGTGGAGATAGTGTACCCGGAGCGGGAGATAGGGGGATAGTGTACCCGAGGGGGCAGTGTTGGAGGTGGGGGGGGGGGGGGGGTTGGGGGTAGCCCCCCAGTACAGTAAGTATCCCCTTCGCCTGGTACAGTAGGTATACCCCCGAGGTTTGGCATGGTACAGTAGGTATCCCCCCGATTTTCACCCCGGTACAGTAGGTATCCCCCGATTTTGCCTCAAAGGTGCCAATTTTTGACCAAAATGACCAAAATTAGTGTAAAATCAGTGGTTTTTACCTCAAATTACCCCAAATTCGCGCGCTACGCGCGCAAATACTACGTTTTCACACGATTCCACACATAATAAACACATAAAAGATTTTCACCCCAAAATCTAACCCCCCCCCCAAACCAGTGTAGTTCCTGGTCCGGAGGGGGAACAGACGTACCCTCCACTATTTTCGGAGGGGGAACAGACGTACCTACCTGGGGGGGGGAAGTCCCAATTTGGGGGGGGGACGGAAAAAAGTCATTTTTTGAGGTCGAAAAATTGGACTATTTTTGCCTTCTTTTGCGAAAAATCCCCTATAAAAAGGGTATTTTGGCGTTTTTTTGGAGGTTTCACCTAAAGTTTACCTATTTTTGGCCTAAAAATGCCTATTTTAGGCCTAAATTTTCCCATTTTAGGAAAAAATTGGGGGAGCAGACGTACCCGGAGGGGGAACAGTGGGGCAGGCGTACCTCGGAGGGGGAACAGACGTCCCCGCGGGGGGGGGGTCCCCCCCCGTCCCCCCCAGGAACTACACTGCCCCAAACCCCCGCTGGGTACATAACCCCCCAGGCCATCGGCTCTGGTACAGTAGGTATCCCCCCCTCTCCGAGCGCGGTACAGTAGGTATCCCCCTCAGTACCTCCAACACTGCGCGGGGGGACTCCCCTCCCCCCGGAACTACACTGATAAGCAGCAAAAACACCCATAGGCACCACCGTGGTGTCTGTGCTGACATTACTATGTGTCAAAAATACCTTATTTTTGCTTCCCCTATCCTTATACACTGCGGTTCTTTATCGGTTTTTTCCGTTTTTTTCGGTTTCTTTTTCACGAAATATAAAAAGCCGGTTTTTCCGCCAGTAAGTAACTACTTTCGCGAGAATTCAATTTTTATAGGTTAATATGGCCATAAATCGCGTGGAGCGCGCAAATTTTTGCAGCTTTAGTCGATTTTGACTGATTTTTGGCCATTTTGGACCAAAAAAGGGTACTTTTGGGGGGAAATTTTGGAAAAATTGGGGGAGATACCGTACCAGAGAGGGGGAGATTCTGTACCTCAGCGCGGGGGCCACATACCATACTGGCGAGTGGGAGACACTGTACCTTTGTTTGGGGAGGGGTATACTTGCGGGCCGAAAAAAAGCGTTTTTTTCGGAAAAAAACCGAAAAAAACCGTTTTGTTTCGAGGCCCGGAAAAATACGTTTTTATTTTTCCGGAAATTTTCCAAGTGGCAACTTTTGGGGAAAAAACGGTTTTTTTCCAAAAATTTCCGAAATATTTTCACAGGTTGCGAAAGGATGTTGTCAAAACAAATGTAAATCGGTGCTAAACAGTTCAAAATGAGCACTTTTTAATCTCCAAGTGCATTTTTAGCCTGTTTCAGTCCATTTCCCGACAAAATTTTCTCAAAAATAGGCGTTTTTAAACCATGAGTATCCTTAAGTAATGGAAAAATATTTGGAAAAAACGTTTTTTTTTCGAAAAAACGGTTTTTTCCCAAAAATATATTTTGCGGAAAAATACGCAAGTATAGGGAGGGGTCCCCCACCCCCCCCCCAGCCACAGCACTGACACCACTGCTCCAGTCCTTTCATAAGCATGGAAATAAGATTCCCACTTGCATTGTTCGTCTCTTTCAGGAGTAGTGCGCCTGCATGCTTCAAGACAAAAAACCGCTGTCCGTCATGACGATCTATAATTTCTATTTATTCGATCGCAATGGCAACTGCATTTGCTATCGCGAGTGGAGACGGGATAAACAGAGCGGACTGTCGAGAAAAGAGGCTAGTCAGTTTGCTTTGTGTGCACATTGTGACCAGTGCTGTGGTGGGTGGCTACTTCTGAGGCCTGAGGGGGAGATACTGTACTCTCAGCAGGCCAATAAAGGGGGAGATACTGTACCCTCCACAGCAGCGTTGCAACAAACAAGAAAAGGTTTCTTATGAAACTATATAATTGTTTTAAAACGGCCTAAAATGTGGGTGTTTTGGGCTTCGAAGTTCCTTAAAGCGGGAAACCGTATATCTCATGCTTGCTTTTTTACTACGCAGTTAGACTGTTTATGTCCAACGGTCACAAAAACAACGATCAAACGAGATAAACCACGTTAAAACTGTCAGAATTTATCTTTGAAAAGTTGCTTTCAGGAACAAACGCGAGCTTGTGCCGACTTACGCTCACCCTTTTGATCATGAAAGGCAGTGAGACTGAGACAAGAACCAGCTCGCTGACAGATGAAACCTTTGTGAAACATTTCACACGTGGCTGTTGGTTGACGAGCTGGTTGGATTCCCCACTAAATGTTCTGCCGTTGCCTGATCAAAAGGGGGAGCGTAAGTCGGCACAAGCTCGAGTTTGTTCCCGAAAGCAAATTTTTAAAAATTAATTCTCACAATTTAAACGCATTTCATTTTGTTTGAACGATGTTTTTGTGATCACTCATCGTATATAGTCACATTTTATTGCGAAAGGCCGGATTCTGAGAGCATGCGATATCCGGTTGCCCGGTTTAAGTACTGGTAGTTTATTTGAAAAAAAACGGTTGTTTTCCCTGAAATATGAATTACCGTAATTTTAGTCACTATTGTGCTCAATTCCAACACCTTTGGAGAACTTGTCGTTCAAGTTTCTATCTATACAGATACTTCCCTATCCCTTCATTTGTTCTTCGATGCTGGAAATGTTCACTTCGCCTTTTTTGAAACACAGGCAGTAGGGTCCGGTCACCAAACTTGCTGAAAACTTCAGATCCGTTTGTCGCAATTCATATGAATGTAATGCAGTTTATATGAAATCGGTAGCTTCAGTATCGACCGAGAACGATATCGTCAAAGGTACCAACCCAGGAGTATAAAATATTCCGGACCAGCTGCCCAAAAGCGACATTTATAACGTGTGAGGATAGGTCACCAATCTCTTTTTATTCGCTGGGTTACGGTAGCACAGCCCAAACCAGCGTGGTCATCAAGCATTTTCTTCCCCAAATGTTGGTGCGCTTATCTACTGATGGTGAGTTGGCACAGAGTTGGCACGTGTGAAACATTTTTCTACCCAGTGCAGTTCTGAAACTACCGTAACCCAGCGAATAAAAAGAGATTGGTGACGTATCTTCACACGCTATAAATGTCATTTTTGGGCAGCTGGTCCGAAATTTATTTTGTTCCCGAGTTGGTACCTTTGACGACGCTGTTCTCGGTCGATACTGCTTCAATCAAAGTTCTGTAAATGGGATTGTATTCGGATTAATGTCGACTAGAACCTGTGAAAAGTTGAACAAGTTTGGCGCAGTGCCCCCACTGCCTGGACTCCCTCTTTAAAAAACGATTTTTTCTTCCAAAGGGCAGAAATCGGTCAAATTTTCACGTGCAAGAGTGACTTTCCTCAGTTTGGGTCTCCCCCCGTTACCCCTCGAGGTACACCACCTGCCTCCGAAAAAGTGGGGACCCGCCTATCGGGAAATTTTAGAAAATTTCACGGCGCACTGTTTAATACGACGCCGGATCTACAGCATTACAGAATATTCTGCCATGAAAAGGAAGTGTAAGTGATGGGCTAACCTTCATTTGGGCTTGGGCTTGTAAAAGCCGATTCTCTAGGAACTCGTTTTTTCTCTGCTTTTTATGGGGCTACGTTGTTAGTTTATTTGGTATCTTGCAAAAAAAGTTTTTACTTTTGCGCAATTTTTTAAATTTGCTCTTGCTCGCTTTTTTGCCTTCATTTATTTCTCTGTTTTTTCCTTTTCATTGCTGCCTTCATCAAGCTCTCACTTTTTATGGTGTCTTCTACTAATAGATAATATTAATCTGTCACAACTTTCCATTTTTATAATTAGGCACCAGCCAGGTAGAGATGTGATAAGGCCGACTGTTCTGAAACTAAATTTTGATCTATTCAAAAACAGTATGCCGACGGCAGAATGTTCTGTAAGAAACTAAAAATTCGGAAGAATGTTATGGAAGAATTTTCAGCAGAATATTCTGTAACAGGTCCTATGTTGTGTTAAAGAGTACGCCGTAAATTTTTTGAAAATTTGCTTCGGCAGGACGTTCTGTAAGAGCGCCCCGCTATCTTCCTCTCCGGACCAAGAACGACACCGACCCGTCCATATAACAATTTTCGGGAGGGGGATTTTTTTTGGGGGGGGGGAGATACTGTACCGTACTACTTTCGTTGGGAGTGCATTTTTATGGGTTAAAATGTGCACGATTGGCGCGTAGCGCGCAAATTTTGGCACTTAAAATAGTAGGCACTTCGCGCGTAGATTTTTGCCGAATTTTATCCCCTTTTGACCAAAAAAGGGAACATTTGGGGTGAAATGGGGTCAAAAATAGGGGAACTCTGTACCAGAGAGTAGGGTTAGAGGTCGGGGGGTACCCGACACCCGACATCTTGGAAAAAAGCCGACACCCGACAGTTGCAAAAAAACCCGACACCCGACATCTAGTTTTTGAACCCGACACCTGTTTTTAGACCAAAAACAGGCAAATTTTTGCTCATTTGCATCATTAGTGCAATTTTTGGCTCAAGTTACTGAATTCAAGTATTTTCACACGAAATAAACACCAAAATATCACGTTCTGCGTCTTCGGAAACATTTGGTTCGAAGAAAATTTCCTGTCAAAATTCTTCTCTCAGCAAAACTGATGTTTTGAACCGTAAGTGTCGGGTGTCGGGTCCCAAAAAACCCGACAGGAGGTACCCGACACCTACACTTTTTTGGCACCCGACAGCCGACACCCGACATCTCTCTAACCCTACCAGAGAGGGTGAGTGAGATACAATACCAGCACGCGGGGGGGCCACATACAGTACCAGTGGGAGAGACATACTGTACCTTTTGGGGTGACCAGCCACAGCACTGATTGTGGCCGTGCCCCAAACCCAATTGTTTTTCAGGAATTCAAGCTCCTGTATGGGATGTTGCTCTCTCTTCGATCGTTCAGCGCAAAACTGTCACCAAAGGACAGGTGAGATTAAGATATTACACAGTCGAAAGGGTTCTCAAAAGTACCCTGTCACTTTTATTTTCGTGCGTGTGTTTGTCATGCATAACTACAGTTGTATAGTAGGCGATCTTGCGGATGTTTCAAGGCCACCAGTGTAGTTCCTGGTCGGAGGGGGCTCCCCCAGGGTACACTAGATTCCCCGACCATGGTACAGTTACCAGTGTGGTTGGGTTTGGGGGGTAACATCCCCAAACTGCTGGGTAGCTTTGTTGCTCCGAAACCCATACCCCAAACTGGCTGACTAGCTTTCTTGCGCCGGTCATCATCAAGTCAAAAAGTGTTGATTTTAATGCCAAAATAACCGTTTTGTGTGCCAAAATGGTCAAATTCGCGCAAATTTTCTGACATGTGCGCAAAAATACACATTTTAGCAGTTCAGTCAGGGTCACCCACCCAGCTACTAATTGCACTTCTACTTCAGCAAGCATTCGTTGCGTTCCTTCCAAACTAGTACCTACAAGCTGCATTATCTGGAGACTCCGACCGGTTTGAAGTTCGTGATCAACACAGACTGCCAGGCTGGTGCCATACATGACCTGTTGCGACAGATACACAGTCAGGTTGGTTAATTGGGCACAAGGTCAACGTGTTAATACCGCGCCTTTCATCATGGGCTTGGGCTTACACTGCTCATACGTGCATAATCGAATACTTGGTATGCTGATACTCATCACCGTGGCTAATTGCGTCGCGCTAATTGCTGATCTTATGAAAACCATAATTCGTGACGTGATCAAAAGATATTTCTATTTAGGTGTACGTCGAAACGATAAGCAAGAATCCGTTAATCCCAACTGGTGCCACCATTGACAGTGATTTATTTTACACCAAACTTGACGATCTGGTATCGAAACATTCCAGTTTTACGTGACAGGATGAGAACTGAACTGACTGATGCCGTGTTATGCAAATTATCTGTACAATATTATATACAGGTGAACCGTAAACATACCATGATACGTGAAGCAACAGGTTTACCGGACAAAGCTTGTCCGAGAAACGACGATAAAAATACAATGAGCACATTCGAGCACGTTGATCAGAATGATTGAAATTGGTGGCACACGCATTAAGTTGACAAGCTGACGTTATGTACAACGATTTGAGAAAAGGGGGGAACTGTGCACAAACATCTTATCCCTTCCTTTTCAAGGCATGAATACCCGCAAGAACACCGAGACCGACAAACCCGGACACCATGAATACACCGCCCACGATTGCCGCACCAACCAAACCATCTGAAAAAAATTTACTTGAAAAATTTCACGTCCACATTATGCCCGGTTTCAATGTAGTTTTCACGTCAAACCTTTCTTCATTCGTTTTTCGATCAACGCCAGCAGACATTGTGCCTGGTAGTTTTCTGGTTCGTTGTTGAGCAGAAATTTGATGAACTTGGTCGCGTCGTCATAATTCTGAAATTTGGACTTTCCATCGATGCACAATGTTTCATATTGCAACAGCACACACCTTCAGTTTCGTGTGGCCGATGGCCAGGAAATACACGTAAGCTCGTTTTTCGACGTCTTCTTCATCAATTTTGCACAATTCTGCAATTATTTTTATTTTTTGATAGTTTTTTGATTTATTTTTTTGATGCAAAAAATCCCGAGTATACCAAAACATTTTCATCTTCAGTTCAATTGTTTTTTCGGCGCAGGCACCAGCTTGATATGTGCAATTTATCAATGAAAACACCAGCCAGTCAACCACAACCAACGTTCGAGCAGCTTCAACCCGAGTCGAATATTATCAGGTTTCGGTGACCGGATCAGCGCTGCGCCATAATCAAACATGACCGAACAGGCCGGCTGGCCACGTTCCAATTGCGTTTCGTATTTGTTTTTGATTTTCTGAAAAAATGGATAGGGCCATCAGCAAAAGCAACATGGCGAACCAACTTGTGCAAAAATCTAACCTCGAGTTCTTCTGGGCCGATTTCATCATCAACTATCGCAGCAGCGCACTCTGCGCTCGGCTCCATCATCTGATCAACGTTGCAGATTTCAGATGAATTTTCTTATCAGAAAACGTGCAGTCGGATCAAAAAATAAAACTCGTGTAATCGAGCTTGGGCTGTTATTGGTATTCAAGCCAACTTTCACTAATCAGTCAGGCATTCGACATCGAGCATGCAATTTTATTGACGTTTATGGTTAAAAAAATGAATGACTTGAACAAAGATAGATCTGACAAGTGCTTGTTATTGTCTTGGGATAGTCCACCACACACAAGCAGATTCCGACAGCGGGAAAGCTCAAACGAGATCTCAGTTCACCACAGAACAGGGGATTATGGAAATATAAATACGGAAATTTCAATTCATACCCACAGCAACAAACAATCAAACATACATGCTCATGATTAGAAACAAGCATTTGGAATAGCAATAACACAGATTTTAATAAAAATAACCACTAATAATTTGTGCCAATGTCGAATTATCGATTTCTGAGCGCTGCAAACAGTCCGGCGGCGATTCCGCCCACGATCAATGCACCGCCACCGATGGCTGCTGCGCCGATCAAGCCAGCTAAACAAATTTTACATCGTTTTTTTTCAGACAATTAACTTTGCAAATTTATGATTTCTAATGATTTGCTGACACAACGAACCTTGCATTTTCTTTTTCTCGATCAGATCCTTCAATCCGCGAACTTGCTGATTTTGCGGCTCGTAGTTCAGTAGAATATCAACGTAGACCATTGCTTGGTCATACTCCTGCAAGATAGACAATACTCAACTCTGTCGGGGCAAGGTCACCACACGATGGTTTGTTCTCGTGCTTCTATACTGGCGTAAGGTACCGTTCTTTATTTTTCGTTGAAAAACACGTTTTTATCGAGAAAAACCGTTTTTTCAAATACTTTTCCAGTACTTAACGTATTCCGGTCAAAAAAGTGATGCGTTTGGGCGCAAAATATGAGCACACGACACAAAAGTAGGGTTTCACAAAAAGTTTTGGTCCGAACATAGGACAAAATTTGCTTCGAACCAAAAAAACTCATCGGTTTTGTGTTACAATTTTGAAAAACCACCTTGAAAAATAAATGGAAAAGTATTCGGGCCTCGGAAAAAAAGGTTTTTTTTCGTCCGCCAGTATACGTGCTTCCATCCAAGGTTAGTAAAAGCTTTCAAGACGCCCGCACAAATTTGCTAAAAAACAACTCACTCGTATCCTTGTGTTCGCAACAGCTAAGTAATACAAATACGTGCGTTTCTCGATGTCCTCTTCGTCCTTCTGACACAGGTCTAAAATAAACATGCACGTTGTTTGCACATAAACTGATTATTTAGTTGTCTCTCCTCATATTTCCCTCACCTTCGAAGATGCGAATTCCAAGTTTCACTTCAGCGTTCGAGCCCTTGACGAGCGCTGCGGCGTAATCGAACGACGCCTTGGCTGATGGTTGACCGCGTTTGACTTGATCCAAATAAGCACGCTCGAATCGCTGAGAAAGGATAACGACGGAATATTTCAAATATTAATTCAAATATTATTTGAAATGACTTAATTCAAATATTAAATAAAATATTTTGTTTCCATCACACTACGTATTTGAATGAACGAACACCTAGTTTTTTGCAACGATGTGCAAATTGCACCTAGTAGTCTGTCGAACTTTACGGTACAATTTTATACCGTCATAAAGAACCGTTTTTTATTTTTCGTGAAAAAAACCGTTTTTTTTTCGAAACAAACCGTTTTTTTCCAAATTTTTTTCCAGTACTTAAGAACGTAATTTCGAAAAATATAACAATTTCAGTGCAAAATTTGGTCGAAGTGACGAGAGTGCTCTTGAAGAGCGTTGAAGTCAGTCCAAAACACCTGGTTTACACGCTTTTTGGCCGATTTTGGGTCGCTTAATTTTCGTGCTCGAGCCAATTTTTCACCAAAATCGAAAAACTCATCAGTTTTGCGTTACAATTTTTTGGCAAAATTGGAATAAAGTACCAATATTTTTCCGATCAAAAACCGAAAAGGTACCCACGGAAAAATAAACGGAAAAGTATTCGGGTCTCGGAAAAAAACGGTTTTTTTTCGGCTGCCAGTATATACAATTTACGCCTAGAATTTCGTTTTCTGTACAAAATGTGAGTATTCTGGGTGCCAATTGGCAAAATGCACATCAATCTAACCTCCTAAAGTTTAGGTGCGGTGCAATCTGAAATTTTAGTTGCATATTGCATTGCAAGTGCAATGCAATTTGCTATGCAAACTGCCCCCAAAAAGTGTCCAAAAAATTTAAAAAGCGTTGGTTGACCATGTATCAAATTTTGTCCCGGAAAAATGTGTTAATAAGAAATACGACCAAAAAAGACCAGCCACCAGACTTTCAAGTCTTCGCGAGCGATCGATTCATTCACAACCATTTCGGCCGATTCAAGTGCGGTTGACATTTTGGATTGGAACCTTGTTGCTTGTTTGTTGGAGACAATTCACAGCTGAATGAACATGTCAGCCGATGGAGAAGCCCGCACAAAAGCTGAAAAATCGTGAAAATGTAAGATATTTCGAAATCGAAATTCGAAATTTTCAAATAAAAGACGCACAGCAAGCACACGAAAGACAGCCCCCGGTCTTAGGTCTTAGTCTGGATTTAAATACTCTACATGGCGCTGCGGTTGGGGGGACAGTTTATTGCTGGCGTGATCAGTTGGGTGTAAAGGTCGGTGGAAAGCTCGGTGTGAGAAAGTTCAGTGTAAGCCAGATGCGCACACAGGTTTTGGAGTCAGTATGGGCACTTTTGGAAAAATGCATTTTTACCTAGTGCTTGTTGCAAACCCAACATTTGTCAATTTTACCTCATGCGTTTTCACCAATTTCTATTCTTTTCGCGCACTTTTTGACGCGCGAATTTTGAGTATTGTGAAGCAAAGACCACCGATTTTACACTAATTTTGGTCATCATGGTCAAAAAGTAACACTTTTGGGGCAAAATCGGGGATATGTACCTCCTATAGCGGGGTAAAAATCGGGGGAATACCTTCTGTACCATGCCAAACATAGGGGGGTTGTATCAGGCGAGGGGATCCCAGACACTGCCCATTCAGTCTGGGGCGAAGTTGTCCAAAGGGAGCACGGGCCTTTTGCCCCCTGAATGTGCCCTTCACTTGGTCCAACGCTCTTAGACTGGATGATGAAGAGAACTGTTACTGAACGTCGCGTGAAGTGCAAAATTTTCAGATTTCGGAGGAATTTTGTGGTAAAATGGCTGTTTGGACGTATTTAACAGGTGTTTTTTTATCTGTAAATCATGACCGATTGTCTTTCACATCTCATTTGGTCTGGAGTTCGCCACTGTGCCCGATTCACTAGACTCTAAGTGCGTTTGATCGTCGGCAGATGAACTTTGAAGCCCCGCTGTTTTGCAACCAATGCCAATCAGCGTGTTGTAATGAATATAATTGTAGTACATACTGCTATATATTGTAGTGCCGTAGCCAGTCTACGCTTACTTAGACAAGTTGTGGGCAACATTGACACAAAAGGAAACGGGAAGAAACGCGCGCGGCGCGAAAATTTTTAGATTTTTTCGCTCTTTGTACTTTTAGAAACCGCATTTCTCACACTTCCATGTCAAAAAAAGTGCCCATCGCCACCTGAAAACTCGCCAAAAGTGCCCATGGGCACCATTTTTTGAATTGACCACCTCAAATTTTTTGAATTGACCACCACCTCAAATTGACTATGGGCACCTGACCAAGGTGCCCATATGGCTGTTGCGCCACTACCTTTGCCAATGGGCATTTTCAGGGAATTAAATTGTGCCTATGGGCACTTTTGGCAAAATTGTGCCCATGGGCACTTTTGAGACACCATGGGCATTGCCCAATTTGCCCATTCCCAGGTGCGCCACTGGTGTAAGCTCGGCATCAAACCATCAAAGTTGACCTTTCGTTTAGTTAGAAACGTGCGTCTGCTGCATTAGGAGATAAAAATCTTTGGAAAATCATCCAGGTGCCCTTGATCATCAGGTTTAACCGTTACACGCAGCTGGCTGTGTGTGCATTAATTAATACACGTGTGTGTATCAGACAGCAGCAGCGCTAGATATAAGTAGCAGCGGCTAGACGGCAATGTGTGACGGTTCGCTAGCTCAGCGGCGAAGGCGTTGGACTCGTGCCTGTGGGACCGCTGGTTCGAGTCCCGCCGGCGCCGGTGAAATTTTTTGTTTTTTTTGGCTTTTTTGGTTAAAACTAATTTATACATGCACAAAATGATGAGAAATAGTGTTTATAACAGTGAAATCGGGGTTGGGATGTCAAAACATAGCCATCATTTTTTGTTTGTTTTCTTGAGCTTAGCCTTAGGCTTGGGCTTAGGCTTTGGCTTAGGCTTAGGCCTAGGCTTAGGCTAAGGCTTAGGCCTACGCCTAGGCTTCTTGGGCTTGGGCTTAAACGTAATATGAAGCGGCTGGCCTCAAAACGCCGTTTTCTGCCTTTTATCGGCGTGGATGATTTTCCAAAGATTTTTAACTCCTCTTGTCTGCTGCTTGCTCAGCGTGCAATGTTTCAAGCTAACGCCGAGCTTACTCTGAACTTTCTTACACCAAGCTTTCCACCGACATTTACACCCAACGGACCTTTACACCGTTTCGAAAATGCCACCCGGTCGTTAATTGTATTTTGTTCTTGATAATGTTTCTCATATCAATTTGGGTTGTCCCGAATCTTTGGATTCTTTGCAGTTCTTGCGTTCAGATAAAACCTTGAAAAAACGCGCACGCTCTGGTTTTCGCCATTCGTGCCAACAGGCGATGACGCAAAGCAGTGTGACCCGCTGGTTGAACATCAAGATTGTGGTTAAAATTGAACCTCACGTCGCTTGTGCTCACCTTCAACACCACAATTAGATAACATAATGCGCATGAAATTAGGACTGATTGATTCGATAACAATGACAAAATGCAACGAAAATACTGTATCATGCCGTGCTACACAAACTGTTGGCCGCACAATGATCATACGAGAATCCACTATGAATTTTTTCCTGAATGGTAAAGCACATCTCGCTGCATATCGCCAGCGTCTCGTTTATATTTTTTCCAAAACATTTCTGCCGGTATCACGGGCGAGTTGCTTGAACTCAGTGAGCGTGATATGTAAATGTCTTGGAACAAAATCAAACAGATGCTGGTAATCTGCAGCGAACCGTGCTTTGCCATTCAGGAAAAATTTTGTATGGATTCTCGTGTGTATAGTCATTGTGCGACCAATACCTAACAACTGTTAAAAAAATCGTTTAATGCAGCGTTGGTGAAAAACAAATATTTGATCAAATAAAATATTTGACTGATATTTTGAATCAAACACCACATCAGATGAATGCATTTTCGTTCAGCAGTCATTTTTAATTGCATTCAATCATAAACTTTCACCTCGATACACCCTGTGACGGCGGCGCTGAAAGTAATACACATTTTCACCGTTCATCTTTATTCATTCAAAGACATCAGTTTTAGCCAAGAATGGTCACCAGTTAGAGGAATCTACTTATTCGAGGCAAGCAGGGGCAAGTATTTGACTGTTTGTAGGGCATAATCAGAATTGGGCTTATCGGAGTAGATCAAACGACGGGGGCCCCGACTAAACGTGGTGGATAGATGCATTGTCAGTTTTGGTGAATTATTATCACATTCACTTTTGGTGTGCCATTCTTATTTTTCTGTTGTCTCGATTGGTTCAAAGAAGTGCTTGTCGTTGACATGTGGTCGTCGTTGTGGTGCTTTCAGCAGCAAACTGTTCTGTATTTCATCGGTGTCCTGTGAGCGACTCGTTGATTTTGTATACCAAGGAGCAATGCACAGTCAGCCCGATTTGTAGTGACACCAGCTGTTTTATTAGTCACAACAAAGGATCTCAAAGGCTAATGGCCGATCGGGGTCCAAATTGCGTTTAGACAGGGTCACTGTGAACAGAATAAACACACACACAAATGTAGTTGTATGTACATATGTATGTCACACGAGATCATGAGCTTGTACACATTACACATTACTGACCTGTGGTGGCACCGCCTCGGCCGTACTGTCACTTTTTGGCCCGTCGCCACTCCGAGATGAGGATGAATCGTCACGCCCACTCAGGAACGGGGCGATGCATTCGAAGGAACATTGCAGATTGGCATCCACTTTCATCATACCTGCCGAGTTTTCGAATTGGCCTGCAATAGTGATTAGTGATTGATTGAGTGGGTGACCGCGAATTTAGCAACCGACCACAATAGTGCGGTGCGCTGAATATGGTGACGTGTTTACGATCGGCGAACAGTTCGTATCCGTCCTGCACGACTTGGTGCGCTCGAGCGATCAGATCGAGATTGAACGATTTGCATGTCGCTTCGACTACATCCTGCGTGAGAGAATGGCTTCTGCGTTGTGAAACATCACTACTGAATCTGAACTCTTACCGGTCCATAAGTGTATGATATTCCACGCGAGCTCGCATGCCATCCATAGGTGTACATGTCGGGATCGCTCCTGCAGTTAGCATTCCATACCGTAAACCTTTTAAACTGTTACAGTAACCCAATCCATTCCAACACCAACCACAACAGATCAACGGTGAGCAGATGGCCGCGATGCACATCGACGGGTCGTTGTATTTGTCTGAGTTGATCGAAGTTGACCAATTTCGGTGACAGTCCACCGTGCATGCACAGAATGCGACGCGAGATGCACGCGGCAAATGGCATGCAGTTGAACATCAGCTAAACATACGACACAGTCTACAATATATGTATGTATACATCATTACCGTTTTTGTTGTCAAGTCCTAGTTTGAGTGATGGACAGTCCAGTTCAAATCCGCGCTTGCCTTCGATTTTCCTGTCTATACTGCGTATTGGTGAACGAAAACGACGGGTCTCTCAGGGTAGACTGTACATCATGCCAGAACTCATACATGAAAATTACGGTAAAACCAACTTGGAAGGTATGCCAGCATTTCAATGAGTACCGTTTCTGGCATTCGTCATAGAAACCATAGATTCGATTGATGTTGGACGTTTCGTGATTGCCGCGCAGCAGGTGCATCTTGTCCGGATATTTGAGCTGCGAAATTTATTACAGTCTGCCTTCCTTATGGTGAAATTCTCCACGGCACGGTAGGTAGTGAATATTTTCGAACGCTATCTTGGCATTTTCAGTCGAAAATATCACTAGCGGGTGTATGAGCAACATTAAAATGGGCCCAACTAATCAAACGCAGCGCAGCACGTAACGAACAACCAACCTTGTAGCAGGTGAGTAGACAGATTGTCTCGAGACTTTGTCGGCCGCGATCCACATAGTCGCCGAGGAACAAATAACTGTTGGTCTCGGACGGGTAGCCACCAGCGTTGAACAGACGCAACAGGTCTGAGTACTGGCCATGCACGTCACCGCACACCTAAATGGTGATATGAACAAGCAGTGATGTTTCAGGCATGCATACAGCCAGCTCTTTTTGGTGTCACATGGCAGGGGCATTCGCACTGACGACGACCTGACGCACTGCTCGTCTGGGAAATGAAGTCGAAACGGGCAACCAAAACCACAACTAACTGATTTTTGGCACTTTGGGCGCACTTTGTACCTAGGCCACACCGTAAAATGACATCAAAGGTCAACCTTCATTCGGCAATTGCAGCATATAGTGTCTACGTGTGATACACTTTTCATGTCACTAGTGAGGGTATCGCAAAATCCATGGGCAATTCTTCTTCCGCATCTGGCCTAATGAGTGCTTATGCCCATCACAATTTTCTGCAGCTACAGTAACCTTGATCGGGGCTTCAATCTCGAGAAATGGCGGTTGCGACATGAACAGTTCGCGTGCTGCATCGGCCATCGCCATGATCTCACTTTCAAGCACATTGCCACGCAACGATGTGTGTTTGCCTGAATTAACAAGGCCATTACAATGCACTTCTATTGCACGTATTACCCTGCTTTGCTTATGGTGACATGACGGGTACTCGCCGCCATATATTATAAAGAACATTCGTTTTTGCGGTATTGTGATGATTGGGAACAGTTAACGAGTTCATAGGAGGTTAACGGAGTTTCGCTACATTGAGAGTCACTGTCAAGTAAGCAGACGGTATTTTCAACTGACTGCTGCCCGATTTTGCCCAATGTACTGTTTCGCCATGCTTTCGCAAACAGATCGAAGTGCGAACATCTCTGGCATTTGCCTTCAAAAAGCCCCACCAGCATATCTTATTCTTGGGCTGCGTGCAAGCTTACAGTACCTAGAGCTCCGTCCCAATACATTTCTGAACTACCGCAACCAACCGTTAGGTCCGGGCGTCAGTTCAAGCAATCGCTTCAAAAGGGAGTCGACATCGAGAACTACTGATTTTTCTGGATATTCATTCACCGATCGAACTTTGTGCTCATTTTTATATTTTCGTTGTTGTTTCGTTCCTTTTTGGTGTTGTTTCTCTTGTTTTGTGTCTTTTTTCTGCTGCTGCTGCTGTTGTTGTTGTTTCTCGTGTTTCTTTGACCAATCGCGGAAAAATTCATCGGTTCTGGTTTCGTATTCTTGGTCAGTCAATTTTTTCTCTTTCTCTTTTTCTGTTGTTGATTTATTCGTTTTGTTTTCTTTTGATTTCAGTTTTTGATCGCTGTTAACGTCCTCACTACTGGCCACACGAACTGGCGGTAGCACTTTGCTGAAATTAATTTGAACTTCAACAAAATTTGACGTGTTTTTTAAACTTAAATTATTGAAGAGTGGCTCACCAACCCTTTATTTTGCATAACTCGCACATTTTTCGACATTTTTGTTACTTGACTTCGGTGGTCAGGTTGTATGGTAGTTTTAGGTGTTCGGTTTGGTGGGGCAAAGCCCACAGAAAAAGATTGAAGGCTCAAATCAGCAAGGTTACGGTAGATCGTGTGCGGGTAGGGAATTGATCAGTGAGGTAGGGCTGATGACTTTGGCTTGTTCTTGCTTGTTACTGGTATTGAATTGAAGCAAAAATCAGTTGGAAATGAATGACCCCTCTTGAATTTTATTTTCTCAGACATCGAAAATAAAAGTGCGGGCACCACTATGCACCCGGCTTGCGCGTGTTGATTTCCAACCAGCATTTACTGCCGAGCGTCACTAACAAATCTGGTGTGCTCTGGTGACCGGCCTCCTCAACACGGACAATTTGGCAACTTTCCAACACATTACAAGCCATTGTGCACAAATAGTTCCGCCAGCCACCGCCCCATGCACCAGCTCCATTGTGATTGGCCAGAGTGGGCGGAGTCAAGTGAACGCCATACAATGAGATGCCTGTACACTATTGGGCAACATTTTTGACACAGATTTGCAATGAAAATAAATTTATTGTCATTTTTGGGCTACTATTACCGGTCTGGGTTTATAATCAGTCGCGGTGCGTGCACGCACACAGTTACATTAGTATGTCGACTTTTTTCAGTTGCGGCTGAGTTGAGTTCCGTTGTGGGGATTAGCGTTTATCCGTGAAAAACTACTGTTCATTTTGGGGGTTACTGTAGCCACGATGGGTTCTGCGTATAAGTCGAAATGTGCCAGTTTTTCATTTTCAGGTCATTTGCAAAACGTGCACTTTGCATTGTATTTGTATTAGTTGACCACTATAAGCCATGTGAAGAAACTTGCGCTTCTGCTCGCTCCCTGGCTGTGTTCGGGTAGATATTTTGCTCGCTCAGATTTGTGTTATTCATGAATCATGATATCTAATTGTTGATTTTCATCACCCACGAAAAAGCCATTTGTCCACACTCATGCGAACATGAGTTGACTTTCCCTGGTACAATTTCCGAAAAACCCTAAACAAAGCCTGCACTGATAAAGTTACGATTGCTCATGACACACGTGCGTATGGCAACGACTGCAATATCCCCATACACATCAACAGTCTGATTACTCATCCCATTTTCCCACAGCAGCTTTTAACACTTTCTGTGTTCTTTTCACATGCACATCTCAAGTTTATTATCAACTTCATAAAAATACGTTCGATGCGCACCCCCGCGCTCAATATACGTACAGTACCTGCTAATGTAGTTAGAATTTCATATTGAACACTGTTGTTTCTTTTCGCGTTTACTGTCACGAAAAGCCGGTGCGCATGCATTTTTTCGACACAATGTCATCAAGTTTGTATTCATAACCGCGATCTGAATTTGACGTTAATTATCATTTTTTGATGACAGTAAACAGTCTAAGATTTGTGTGTTTGCCCATCCGCACGCACGCTGACTCACTCTACCGTAGTCAAGTCAGAGTGATAAAAAAAATGGACCACCAGTTTTCAGTCCCTAATCCGCCAGCGCCAAAGTCACAACCAACAATGTTCTTCCCCTCAATGGCCCACCTTGTCCAACAGCAACAACAACAGCACAACATCAAGGCCTTCCCGAATGCAGGTGGTCTGTTCGGCGCACAATCGACACCTCCCGGTCTCATCAAGGCCGACACCGGGACAAGACAAGGCAGTGGCACCAGTCTGTCCAGTCCATCATCGACCAGCAGTGGCGGCAGTGCGAATATTGAGGTAAAATACATACATACAAGCTTACTGTAATGAATGTGCCAGCAATGCACTGATCGAGAGCACCGCCCGTCTGTAGGAACAGGTCAAAACAATCAGGAAAAAACTAGAAAAATAAAGGCAAACTACACCAACACGAGCCCGATTTCGCAGCTGGCAGAATAGTGAAACATTCATACGTGCTGCTGATTTGGGAAATGTTACACGTTGAAGAATAGAAAGTGGAGCATGATAATTTTCTCTTTCTATTCGTTTGGATTACACGCCACCTTCGAAATCGGGCTCGTGTTGGTGTAGTTTGCCTTTACTTAGATCTTGCTGTCATGGCCCATAATTCGATCGGTCAGTTCATCACCGACATGCGATATGGACATGATAACAACAGTGTCTTTTGGTGTTGTTACCGTTAATTATCGAAAATTGACTCACATGACAGGTGATGGCCGCGCGTCCGCAACCAGGAGCTGGTGGCTCTAACCCGTTCCAGACGAGCACCAGTCCACAACAAGGAGCTGTCGTTGGCTCGTCACACGTGAAAAGACCGATGAATGCGTTCATGGTCTGGTCACGCGGACAGAGACGCAAAATGGCACAGGTTGGCATATTCAGGAAATTTTGATTATTGATACCATGTGCACATTAGCATAACTATAGTGGCCCTCTTTAGAGCGAAATCCTTTTTATAGCAAGCATTTTTTAACAATATTTTGGTCCCCAATTTGGACGTTAATTCTCGGTCTAGTGTGAATATTCTTCAAAGTGAACGAAAATGACATGTCTCGATCCTGTCACTATAAAGAGGTAGACAATAACACTTTTGAATCGGCCAGTACAAGTGACACAAGGAAGCCTGTCACCAAATTCACAAACTCACGTGCATACATAAAAGTTCCTTCAGGACAACCCCAAGATGCACAACAGCGAGATCAGCAAGCGGCTGGGTGCTGAGTGGAAGAAACTGACTGATGCCGAAAGACGTCCGTTTATTGACGAAGCAAAACGACTGAGATCATTGCACATGAAGGTTAGGGTCAGGGATCGTGCTTTCTTACACGGATGCCCGTGTGTGCAGTTCGTTAGACCAAAGTGTACAATACCAGCTGCTATTTTAGGCTGCGCACGAGCCTGCGCAAGGTCAACTTGAAAGATGCAAGGTCATAGTGGTGCATCCGTGGTTCAGGCGCGCAGGCTCGGCGGATGCACCACTGACCTCTTATGCATTGTGCATCTGGAGCCTGCAGGCGCAGGGCTCAAACAGCCTAAATTTGTAGCTGGTACTGTAGGTACATAATTGTGTGGTCATTTTACCATCTGGTGCATCCGCACTGACGATGACCTGGTACACTGTCATCTGTGAAACCAGGGCGTAACGGCTAATCAAAGCCACGCCACGCGATAAGACACAACCGACACTACGTATGTCTTACTGTTGTGTTGTTATCATGCCCATCACCATCGGTAACAGATTCATTCAGTTACATCATATCGAGGACACATGCACCCGTTGTGTGCCACCAACCTATATTATTACGTCATCCATACAGGAGCACCCCGACTACAAGTACCGTCCGCGTCGTAAACCCAAACCGCACGGTCCGGCGGTGGCTCCGGTGCCTCCTCAGTCCACACCAAAGCACGCAACCGATCTCAAATCAGCCACCAGCAACAGCGGCGCATCAGGCGCTCATCAGACTGCCTGCACTGCCACCGGCGGACTTGGGGTCGGATTCAATCAGTACAATCCCTTTATGAATCCGGCATCATTCGGATCGCTCCCTGACCCAACAAGGCCAAATCCGTTTCTCGCCAATTTCACCGCGAGTCTCTACCAAGCCGGCGGTGATTCCAATAACAAACAACTGGACGCTCTACAGAAACAGGCCGATCTCGCCAGCTACTACCAACAGGCTGCACTGTATCCGGGCGCGACACCGTTTTTTGGCCAGCAACCAAACCCCTACACCGCGGCGGCGTACAGTTTGGCCGCGGCGGCCGCGTCTCAGGCCAGTTTCCTCAAACAAAACCTGATCAAGGCGGTCGTGACCAGTGCGGACAACACCAACACCCAGGCGGACACCACAAACAGTGCGAGTGTGTCACCGGCTGGCAGTCACAACTCGTTTGTGATGGGAGACACTTCGATTCATGCCGGCGTTATTGTGAAAAATGGAGCATCACCCCTCGCGTGAACGAATTCAGGACACGCAAATGATAAATGGAAATATTGATAATTCTTGTCGCGCATTTGTCTTGTCTGCTCTCCCCATTATGCCCGTCCGTTGTAATGAGCTGTATCCGGTCTTCGGTATGTTTTATTTTTTTTACATTGTTTTAAATTTTCTCCTGTCGTTGTGTTGTACACTTGAAATTTTATTGTTTTCTCAAAGCTTCCACTTTGTATAAACCGTCACTCGTTTGGAAAATTTCTCGAACAGAAACATGTTCCAGTCGCATCATTTGTGATACTGAACCAACATTTCTGGAATTATTAGTTCATTCTCTTGCCCATTTCCCCGCAAACTGGGCTTGTCTTTGAGCACGTAATCTCATGTTTTTGCGGCTTCCATAGCTTTAGGCGTGTGTTTGTGAGTCTCATGTAAACCAATTCACAAAGTTAATATTCTGCAGTTGTCGGTTTGTGTATTTCCATCACCAAACTCGTACCGGGTCTTGGCCAAACCAAGCTATTGTTTCCCACTGTCTTGTCACGTTTGTCATGTGTTTTGTTTACAGTGTACACGCCTACGATTATATATATAAACATGTGAGTTTTCTCTGTCATACGAAACATAGTTTAACTGTCCATGCGTTTTGAAATAAAAATCCAAAATCAAAGTCATCTGTGAACCCAGCCAAAAGTACCCACAAAGCGCAAACATCGAACAGAGACACAGCCACAAGTACAAATGCCTCGATTTATAAATACTATTTTCGATCATTTTTCTCCTAATTCTGTTTGCGCAATGTCTTATCGCCCTTCAAACAATGCCCTCTCAGATGTGTCATGTGTTGAGCAAACATGACTCTTTGACAATATCACACCCTTTGTTTGTCACAGTGTCTCACATTTATTTGAAATCTGCCGAAACAAAATATATCTGAAAACTTTGCTGGTAATTTAGTTTTTGATGGCTCCATAGATCGAGACGTTACAAAAACTTCAGCACAACAATATTCCTTTATTTTGAAAAAAAGAACAATTTTTTTTCAACCAATGTGTTCGCTTCAAGGCCTCTTGCCAAAACAAAGAGAAAATATAGAACCGGTTTTCGTGGTTTTCTTTTTGATTACAAAACGTCTTTAATCACACCGCCTTATGCTTGGTTGCGTAAATTCAGCGCAACAGAAGGCATGGGGCAAACATATTTGCATGCATATTTTTACATGCGATTTGCTTTGTGTGGTCATAGTCCAGTGGTGGCATTGTTTTTGTTTCGGATTATTATATTCAGCTGCGGGCATCTCTCTCTGTTCAAATTTGCAAAAAAGAAATCAAAAGGCGACTAGATTGATCTACTGGCCTGACAGTGAAAGCCACCGCGCAAAATTAGGTATTCAATTTCAGATTTTTTGATGAGAAGCCGACGGTTTGTGCTTTTTGCGGTCGGCGGTGGAAGGGGGATTGCGCGCATGTAAACTGCTACATTATGACATGGGGATGTGGGATGGCATCTGTATTGAATCGATGTCTGTTTGTTCTAAACGCCATTATCATAGAAACAACGAAATTTGCATGAAAATCTGTGCGTTGCGTCTTTTGGGCCACGTTTTCCCGCTCTTCTTCTTGTTTGTGTGATGTGGTTTCAGAAAACAATCATGGTTCCTCTTTACATATTAGGCTTTCGAATAAGCTTTAGAATTGAGATTTGCACTTGAAACATGGCTCATGTCATGCATGACACTTATACTCACCAGAAACTTTTTTCAGTCATTTACAGTGCCATTCGTGCCGAACAGATGTGGAATAAACTCAAGTAATCTTTATCCATTCAGTCAATTCAATTTTTCCATTTACATTTTCTTATAATAAACCCATATTTGCACACAAAGCCGGAAGAATTTTTAGCTCCATTTTGCATGTTGTGAATTGAACAGGATTTTTCTGTCCATAACAATGAGCCGTACACACAATAGATAAGTCACCGCCCATCATAGGGGCTTTCTTGCACTTTCTCTTTTCATTCATTGTATTTCTTTTCAAAAAATGAATCGACAAAGCGTATAAATGCGACTATTAGACCATTATTATTGGTCACACTTCACACACAATATAAATCCATCCAAATCTCAGACCACTGTCACCATACAACAATTGTGGTTCAGTTCTTGAACGGGTGCGCCGGCCAACCCGAACTGAAAACTGGACCCGGAATTCTTTGGTGCTGCAAATTGGGGGTTACGTTTTCATGGTTACGCACGCGTGTTTTTGATTGTGTTGCAAACTTGAACACTCATCCAACCAGTGCGTATATGGGTAACAAACCTGAGTTTTCTTTTCAATATTGAATTCAGTTTGAAAAGTAAAAATAATGCACCTTAAAGAATGAGCATGTAGTGCAATACGCAAACGAAAATGCACCCCATGCATCTATCAACAAAAGCCATTCACAGACATTCTGCAGACATAAACACACAAATATGCAATAAAAGAGAAAATAGTGCGAATAATGAAGAAGAAAAGAAAAATAACGCCAGACAATGAACGAAAATGAATGAAGCAGAATAAAGGCAACACAACAAGCACAATAAACGCCAAACTTGGGTGACAACAACCAACAACAACAATGGGAGACTCCATTCTCATAATGTGTAGACTCCTCCGCTTGAATAGTTGAACGGGAACAAAAGAGAAAAAGAAAAGAAACGAAAGAAAGTAAAAGGAAAAGAAAAGTGTTATTGCAGACACAGCGTTTTGGTTCAGAAGAAAGAGTGTCACACACGCTCAGACATTTTGATATCCAAAGTTTGCAATTCATCACACAAAAACCACACAAGTATACATACAATGGCGAACAATGTTCACACTTTTCCCTCTCAGACACATGATCATCAGTCTGCAATGGGCTGTGTCAAAACAGACAACATTATATTTATTCACAAAAGAATCAACATGAATGAATGTCTTTTTCTCACTTTGGTCCTGGCAGTATCCGGAATTACAGGGAGAGGAGGAAAACAGACCTCATGAAATCAGCTGTTTCATGAAGTGTACAGCACATGCCAAGAATTGTGGCGTGGTGTAACGTCGCACCCCGCTGCACTATTGAACCATGCCCCCAGGGTTGAGTGGCACACATTTGGTTACTTCATGATTATTAGTGCGCACTGCACACTGTGAAAACTTGTTGCTCCAACCCCGGAGTTACTGGGACTCGTTACGACCTGAACTGTTAGATAATACGTTGTACCCGTTTTTGTGTCCAGGTTTGTAACGCATGTTCTCAGCATCACCAAAGCAGTTTTCGCACACAGAGTGACCCAATAGTTGGGCAACCACCGTGCAAACAATGAACAAAAGAAACGTTAACACGTTTTTGTTCGGTAATATAATTACTGGACCCGACCATCCATTGTTCTCTCTCTCTGTTGTAAACGTTGCATGACAATAACTCATTATTGAGGTTTTTATGTCATATTCACGCTGTTCATTTTGGGTGAAGGGTGGCGATTTCTGCCAAAACGCTGGAAAAAAGTATGCAGGATTGTGGTGATTTCGGCCAAGATCAGTGCCGGGTTCAAAACCAGACAACGTGTGGACTTTTTTGTCACAATTTCACGATTGTTATTATGCCAATTATTAGTTTTTTTGGCCTAAAAATTCACTGACTCCCTGCCATTGTTACCCGGTGCAGTGCAGCACAAAACAAATGTTATTGTTGCTTGGGCATGATGACAACACAATACAAACACAGGCACCACAGGACAATCAATGTATTGTGTTTTTGGGAGTTTTATGAAAATTATTATTACCAAATGCATCTAAACTCCGACAGCAACATGACATGTGGTTACAACACGTTTCGGACAGAAAACGTTGGGTGCAGTTCATTTCAGGGCTTTGTAACCTGGTTCAAGAACCGGTTTGGTACCCAGCAATTTTACAGCAATTTGTGAACATTGTGACACAAAAAAGCGATGGTGACCAAACAATAGCCCCGTGTCCTGTTTCGGTAATATAATACACAATCATAATACAACCCAATCCAAAATACAATTGATAATGCTGCCATTGCAACACAGAATGTGTGCGTCCCGGCGAAAACTGGTGTGCCAGCCAGCATATAGCTCAGGTGATTGTTTGAAAATGAAAAGTTTTTTCATCGACAAAAAAATCACACAATGGGTTTTGAACGAGTCTCGGGCCCGCAGGCAAGGCATATTGATGTTTATGTGCGTTGTAATGCTTTGCGGGCTTTTGAATCAAGTTTTTTTGTTTGTGCAATAAGGGATGGAACTCTTGTTGTTTTGTGACGACAAGGTTTGATAAACAAAAAAGATCGAAACCGGGCTTGAAAGGGAAATGACGAGCAGTGAAATAAAAGTTTTTCAATAAGAGATTTTTATTCGTAAAGGTGGAGTTATACTTGTCCTCATGTGGACATTTTGTCCACATGGACAAAACTTCGTATTGATCATATTTTGCGATTGGTAGGAGCAAGAGCTTCGAAAATCGTAACAGTTGTTCAGCAGGTTTGGGGGAACAACTATTATGCTGATCAAAGGTGAAGTTTCAACAATTGACAAAATACGACCGGAACAATGATTTGTCAATGCGGACAAAATGTCCACATGAGGACAAGTATAACTCCACCTTAATGCGCGCACTGACTCATTTTTGAAAAAATCGCTGCCAATGCCATACCTTTTCACATGCTTTGTCTTTCATACTTTATTATTTGCAAAACACAGCAGCAGCGCATTTTTCTTTGCTCTTTGCTCTTATACTTTTCTCTTTCAAAACATTCTTTCTCTTTCTTTTCATAAAAGTGTCTTTTGTTCTCCGCTGCACGCAACAATGGGAAAACAGTGTTGTTGTTGTTGTTGTCTTGTGTTTTTTTGTTTTGCTTACGTTTTCTACCTTGAAGGCTGAGATACCGCTGGTTGGAGTCGAAGGTCTGTGACTAAGGGGAGATTTATGCAAAAAGTTTTTGATTTTGTTCTCTTTCTAGCAACCGAAACTTCATTGTAAGAGAGGGGCGAACAACTTTCGAGTGCACTGGGACTCTTGGCTCAACAGAACAAAGGAGCAAAAAGCACTCGAACTCAAACGACACGGGGATTAGGGCTTCAAGCTTGAAGCACCCGCTTCTGTTGCACTTCAATGAGAGCGCACTTCAATGAAATATATGTGCTTTTCCATCAATAAATCAGTAATACAAACACAATGTGATGGGCCAAAGTTCATAGACTGGCTCCCATCTTCCGTATGAATAATTCATTTCCGAATATTGGTATCGGGCATATCGGGTATCAGAGCATGAAAAGACCGCTCTGAAAGCAAACTAGGCCTAATACCAACGGCGGATCCAGAGGGGACACAGGGACACACACCATGCCCCCGTTTCGTCCATTTGGCCGCAGAAAGGGGGCCACCGTTTCGGAACCAAGAAGGAAAAAGGACCCCTAAATCGCATGATACACTTCAAAAGGTAGGATCTTCAAAAGTCCAAAGTGATACGCTTCGCGTGTTAGATGGACTCCAAAAGTCAGTCAAAATTTTAATGAAATTTGGCTTTCGCGCGCGTAAAAAATGCCAAGATTGTCACGTTTCGTGTAATTTGGTGTAAAAGGCGCGAAATTCTAATCAAGCAGTAGATAAATGTGACTTTTAAAAATGAGCAAGCACTAGATAAAAATGACTTTTTGGATTTGGCCCCTCCCTTGGCCAAAAGCTGGATCGGCCACTGCCTAATACGCACAGCATCAAACTTCTAAGTTGACCATTTGGACTGCTGGTGGTGTTGCATCAATGCGTGCCCAAGTGCACCACTTGCAGATCGGATCAAAGGAACTGGTGGTGCTTGGCCATGAACGGTACTTAGGCTGCGGCCAACTACAAAGGGCCAAAACAAGGAACGTTACTTATTATTGTATTACGAAACACCCACAGTTTGTAGTTATTTTGTGTGTTCTTTTGTTCTACAGGTCGTTTGGCTATTGCACACAATGGGGATTTGGGCTGAATGCAGTATTTGAATGAAAAATGATTGCAAGGCTTTGGAATATTGGCTGTGTTTTTTAAATTCGGGGTTTTGTGTTGTGAACTGAAGGTATGTAATTTCAAAGAAGTTTGTATCGTGTGTTTCTATTCGTGCTTGAAACTCATGAATTATGTGGCATGTTGAATGGTATTGGCTACCGCAGGTCCATCAAAGAAATCGAAGAGAAATAAAAGGGCAAAAAGAAAAGAAGGAGAAAGAATGCCCAACTGAAGCAGCCAGGTAAATACGGGGGGAGGACAAAAGGGGAGACAAAACCGCATACCGTGCACAAAAACGGCCAATAGGTATTTGCGGTCTTTTATGATTTTGCGATTGGTCCAGCGCACACACAAAGGGGCAATGTGCAGCTCAGGCGCTGCCATAACGCAATGTTTGGGGGCTGCTTACTGGTTTTGGCCATTGTGTTGCTATTCATTGCGTCTTTTGACGTGTATTGTTTGTGATCTTGTATTTATGCTTTGTTTTCTTTCTCTTTTCTCTTTTGTACCGCGTCCTATGCTGCTCAGTGCTCACATCAATGCCTATTTACCTTAGTTTGGGTCTGGCTGATGGTTTGCATTGTAGGTATGGACATGCGATGGCATAAAAGGTGCACCCATGGGGTCGCTTTGTGTGCGCTGATCTCTTTTATGCACGAAAAGTACGGTATGTTCATACACCAGGCTGCGCCTCTACAGTTTTGTAACCATAACGTTATTTGTCATTGCCAACGTACGTAAAGTACGGCATGTAATGCCTGTTTAGTATTGTTGAATGGACCTGATTTTTATTCAAAAAAGCGATCCTGTGATAAAAAAGGGACATGAGGAATTTGTGATTGAGAAAAGTTGAAGGCGTCCTTCAAAGTGCGGCGCTAATTTTCCGAATTGACTCCAGGGATTCAACTGCCACACATGGTCCAAATCAGTCATTTTCAACTGCCACATCAAACCCATTCAAAACGTAATGGCATGTAAATTAGTCATCAACAAGATGCAGTCCCCAAAAGACCACTAATTTCGGTTCCAGTCAGTTTGTTCCAAGCCAAGACGCGAAAACAATTAGATGCCCATCTTGAATTGAAAGTCTGCTGGGACTTGAGAGCGGACAAATAAGGAGCCAGCCACTCATAATACTGGTTGCTGCTTTCGGGATGGCCTTTATACATCGTGGGTATTGAATCACTAAACAGTGGGTCTCCGTCAGTTACGCAAACATGAGCACGACAAGAGGAACCCTACAAAGTACAAGACGAAGGTTTGACACAACCACAAGCAATCAGTTTAGCTCGTTACCGACGGTCTTGTTTCTCGATCGAACTGAAATAAAAGAAATTTTCGCGGATCGGCGATATTCAGCGAAACTTCGTTTCTCGCAAGCGGGGACAATACGGAATGAGCGAGCGTGCCGAAAACCGAAAGTTTGCTCGCACCAGTGTAAGGTACAGTCACACCTCTGCATAGTGAACAGAACGGTTTTTGTTCACTGCGAAGAATATTCACTATATGTACAGGAAGAACACTGCTCTGGAGGATTATGTCAATTTGGGGACTGGTCACCACGCAGAGCTGCAGAGGGATTCACTATGTAGAGGTTCACTAGTTGTCAATATCTACACGGTGCTTCACAAGGCCACGCATGAAAAAGTTTAATGAAACGCGCTCCCCTTGGATCGTAGAACAACAGTGCAACATCAACCCATGTTCCGATAATACCATACAACATTTCGTATTACTCACAGTTTTTGAGTCTTTTCAACCGGATGAGTTACCGTAGCGTGTATACTACTGTACCTGCACATTACAGGAATCATAAGCGCCATTATTGTTGCTAACACAATCCCAGCACAGTACTGTACTCAGCATTTCGGCACAATAACTTTTATTGTATTCACGAGATGGTTTCCGGTGACAATAAAAGCATATATGTATATCCCAACTTTGTCAAGACCAAGGGTACTGTACCTAAAGTTCTTGCTTTATTTATATTGAATAGAGCAACTTGCCTATTCTGTGCTCTTATGGTGAAGTGTACATTAATCCAACAATAGGCCATATTCCACTATTTACAAACCATAAAATGAACCTGTAGTTTCACAAAGCGACAAAAAGCATGGAGCCCCTTTGAGAGTTTGCTTTTCTTTGCGGCACGCGCCACGGAACAAATAATAAAAATATTAGGTGCTTTTGTGCGTTTGTGCACATAACATAACAATAATAATGTACGATCTTTGATGTATGGGAAGGAACTTTTGGTGCTGTTTTATGTGTGGGATCAAAGCTTGTTGATTCTTGATGTTTTATGCCTTGAAGTTTCAGCTCTTTGTCAGGGAAATTCAGCATTATTCTTGCGAATTATACCACTGTACATACTGTATTATGGACCTGCAAGCTCTTGATTTATTCTTCTGCTTAAGTCTACTGTAGTCGATCTAGTAAAGGGTTATAAATGCCTTAAAAGTTATGCAGATCAAGTAAAAAAACAAAGACGCGCAAAAGATTTGTTTCACATGACCTTGAATGGAGCTTTCAGGCGAAAGTGCGACAATGTGCCACGAAATCGCACAAAGAATAAGCGACATGGAAAGATAATCGCCGTTAACAATAACAGTTATGTACCTATCGTTTTTACACATTTTCGTTTGAGTTATTTTTGATAAAAAGAGTGGAGTGAAGACAGGATCAAAAAAAAATACAAAATCAATCATTCACCTCTAATATTATTCTCACAAAAATTTAAAAAAAAAAATCAACCCCAAATCCCCCCCCCAAAAAATACATATGTAGTAAGAGATGTGATAAATAATGACTCGGCTATGTTTCGTCACTTTTTTGCTCATGTGAAAATTGATCGAAATGCAGAAATTGTAGAGGACGATTTTGAACGGGATTGACATTGGCTCCCGAACCTGTGCTTGATATCAGTATTTCCCTTGAAACATCAGGCACTGAAAACCTGTCATTATCATGAGTGCACCTTTTCGCAAAAAACGGGTTGTGGGTGAGTCCTGGCAATCACTGTCTTGTGTCAGAAAAACAAACAAAACGAGACGGTCAACACTGTGACACAGAGCGGTCGTCTTTGGAAGTGCAGTCAGTCATGAGCTAATCGCTTATTGCCAGCACACAATATCATCATTTGTATTTATGACACATATTCGAACTGCGATGTTTTTCATTTTTTTCAGACACAGATTCATAAAAATTACTGTTGTCCCGTTCCGTAATGATGACCATTTTCTCACGTGTTTTTTGTCTCTTTATGATTATGATGCGTTCTTTGCTGAAAAGGGAAATGTCAGTGGAACTTATCACAACAAATATGAAATAAACAAATTATACACGAATAGGTTGTCTGAGAGAACCTACCGTAACCCGCGCACATACCACAAACATTTAGCGCATTCAGGCGGGCAAATTCCAGCGGTTCAATTGAATTACGCCATTACATGCGACGATAACTCCGTTACCCACTAAACATCTATAAAGTGCGACCCTATTCTTGGACCGAATAAATAATGTACACACCTCAGTGTGCCCTTTTAAGCTCAATAATATACTGTACGTACTATTGTTGTGCCAAATAAACGGTTCGCAACAACAAGCTCTCTGCATAGCGAGTATTATAAAATGAAGTCATATTTAGCATAACAAACGCGCACTAAAGACCTCTCTCAGATACAAAATGTGGTAAATGGAATTTGAATATTTTATTCTATTTTGTCTGTCATGCATCACTGGGTAAAGATTTCGCCTTGAAAGCCCTCAAAGCTTTGTACCACAAGACACAACACGGGCAGATAAGGAACCTGTCCAAGCGAGAGACCCAAAATACCGCACAATTGAAGTCATTTGTCGGTATTTCAATCACATTTCATGCATATTTTTACCTATATTCTTATTATGACCCTGCAAAGTCGCTGTTTCCCGTGTCAAGAAATTGAATTACGTTCGGCCTCATGAACTTGCTGGGAATGGTTGGTACATTGTTAAGTGCTACATACAGTAGTTGATTATAAAAGCTGTGGTACTTTGACCTTTATTTCACATTGGGGACCAAGGGGCCCTTACCGTTATCGTCGTCAAGACTGTGCAAGAGTAGCGCTTCATAGAAGAAAGTTGATGTTTCCTCAAGTTGCGATGCACCATGAGCCCAAGTTAGGTACCCTAATGTCTGCCTTATTCCAAAAAACTGCACGCATGGGATATGTAAATGTCACGAAATGGAACTCCTATATTGTGTCGACAGGCGCATGTGAAACTCAATAATACCACCACGACATACTGTAGTATACAATGTGAGCACTTGTAGGTATATATCGCTGCCAGACGGGAAACAAAACAATTGAATTATCCTCGACTGGACGCGCGCATCCGGGCTCAGACAATCAACTTTGGACACAAAACCGGGCGTAAACAAGGAGCTGCCGCAAACACACAAGAGACATTAGCGTACCGCTGACAAGCCAGTCAGGCACCTAATCAAAATTGCGCAAGAGAGAAGATAAAAGAGATGTGGCAAAGCGAAGAAGAGTTTCGTATTTCAAATAATTCTATCAAAATTGGTCGCGCGCCCGACACTCTATAATTTTGAACAACGAAAATGGCTCGTTATCAAACCCACTGGGGCTTTATGTTTCGGCGAGCTGTATTGTCGTTAGCAAAGAAAGGCAAGCACGAGATGTGTGCACTGTATGTTCCTAATTTGATAACCGATCATCTAGAGCCTTTATGACATATCTTGTTTTCAGTTTTCATAGCAAAACACGACAACAACAAGCTTTCAAAATGACCGCGAGTTTTTATTAAAGTTCATGGTGGCGAGAAGTGGATGTTCAAATCGGCACCAAGTAACATTTCTGGAGATCTAGACGTTTTCAAAAATGACACAGCAAATCGATCGGTACCTAGACGAAGACGATGATATAATTCGGTCACCAGTCTATCATGAAAGGCTGCAAATTGTGCGCCTGAGTTTTGCAAGCTCAGAACTACATATGTATACATCGTTTTGTACAAAAATTTGAGGTCATAATACAAATGTCGTAATTTCGCATTTATAGATATCTTGAATGACAGTTTATTTATCCAAAATGCACGTTTGCAGCAGAGCATTCACCACCTGGTATGGGTCGGCGTTTGAGGCCGGTCGACGATCTTCGAGCCAACCCTGCAAAATCAAGGGTACAAAGTGTTCACGAAAAATTAGATGGAACTGAAAGGCAAAAATGAGAAGATTAATTTCAGTGCCGTACCTATTATGTAAGAAACGGTTGTTTTTATGCTCTACTTTCCCTACTTTCGCAGATCGCATTGGCAGAACGTTTCTGCCCGAATGTCAAACTCTCTGCAGAACATAGAGCCCAGTGCGCGTTTAAGCCCAGATCACCAGCCACACACGGCACTGATTGATATTGTATTCTAGGGTACCTTTCTTATAGTATGCCATGATCGATCGGGACCTGACATTTTCATTCGCTGTAAAGAAGCGCGATGCACAGGACACTGGTATGATGACACATTGTGGACCGCGCACTGTCGGTCGCTTTGGATGGTCACAACAAAGAGGGGGCACTGCACTTCATTGTATGCACACCTTTCCAGTGTGTTCCACAGCTCTCGGTATGCGGACGGACACATTTCGTGACGCCGCCGCTGCACTGAACGTGTGCCAGGGAGCCGTTTCGTGTTTGCCAGTCAAACGGCGTTTGTTGTCCTCGCCACCTGCATGATTTTTTTAATTTCCCTTTTTTGTGACAAAAACACACTAGAGCGTAGAAAAATCACCGTTTGGATCGTAGACTGCCATGTGCTGCAAGTGACGTTTCTCGAGCTTCTTGATAGCATCCCAAATGTGTCTGTGGGAAGAAAAAGATTTTCATGATGAACCCAAACATTAGTGTATTAGAATATTAGTGCCGCTGTTATAAAAGCGTCAGTTGTGCTTATATGTATAGTACACACGGCACTATAATATCGCAAAACGATGTCAAACTCACTTTACGCCACCTTCCTCTCGCATGGCTTTGGTGGAGAAGTTGATATGCCCGCCGCTACCATTCCAATCGCCTTCCACTGGCTGTAAAATATTTTCTCTCCATTTATATTTCAGCGCAATGGAAACAGAAGCGTACCTTCACATCCAAACTGATATCGACGCCAAATTCCTCCGAAACGCGATACAACAGATAACGTGAGAACCACAGGTCATCGGCCATGTCCAGTGCACCCAACGGTCTGACTTGGTACTCCCACTGGGAAATTGTTGAAAAAATGCGAAGCATGTTGATGTCCAGTTACTGACTGAATTTCAAATGAACCAGGAGACCTGTCCAAGCAGCACTTCGGCATTTATGCCACCGATGGCCAGCTTGGCGTAACGACACGACAGCAAATGTGCGTCGACCATGTTACGACCGTAGGATCGACCGACACCGACCTTGATAGAGCAGGGTGGAGCATCACAGTTTTGGGTCATAAACATTGACACATCATTCAGTGCACACTGTTGCTGCTGCCTGTACATCTGGCTGGTTGCCTGATGTTTCACTTCGGGAACGTTTACACATCAGCGTGTTTGTCATTGCTTTCCGGTTGCGCACTGCCTTCACAGACAGGCGGTGCACCAGGTCATCGTCAGTGCGAAATGCACCAAATGGCCGCCCAGTCTCATAAGCGCGTATTACTGTATACGAGCTGGTTTTACCTATATGCTCGCTTGCAACATTACTGTTTGTGCAAAAGCACAGAGTGTCATCATTTTGCACAGACACATTTTAAAGACAATAGGGTATTGATTTGAGAAAGGCCCAATGTGGTCCCTTACCTGCCCAATCAACCCACCGAGCAATAGTAGTCTCCCTGAGGTGCCGGGTAGCCCAGCGGCGGGAAACCCAACGGTCGACGGTCCTTGCCCACCAAAGTGAACTCCTGCTCAAAACCGAACCACGGGTCGAATGCTTTGGTCTTCTCGGCTGACTCACGCAGCGCAGCGCGATGATTGGTTGCTGCCATTGTTTACAATGGGTATATGAAACATCACGAAATGGAAAACAACGCGCACTACCGCCCACCCCGACTGACGGATCACAACTGCTGCACGCAACTGTATCGCGTACAAAAGTTTGAATGGCGTATCAAGCCAAAAGTTTTTTTTTCACCAACTGGCCGGATTTCCCTCTTTATCGAACACCTCACAAAGCACGAGTTTGCCCCGAGTCGGATAGAACGGATCGGGTCTAATGGCCACCGGTTTGAGGAACATGTCTGAATCGTGACCTTTGGCCTGATACGTCGATGAACCGTCGAAATGCCAGTCGGTAATTTCTGAAAATTTGAATTCTATACCTTCTTCACTGTAATCATATAGCGAATAATATTGAGCGCTAGTCATTCTGGTCCCCACTGCCAATTACCGTTGGTGAATGTAGAATATAGTACGTATAATGTGACGGAAAATGTATAAGGTTCCGATCATGTTCAATAAGGAGGATAGGTTGTTTTAATTTTTGTAAATTTCTCCAAAAAACTCGGGTTTTAGAAAAATATCAATTCAGTGTGACATGGTGACACTAGCCGTCAACCGTCTTCGGTTCTTTATCCACCACTTTGGTCTTGGCACGAAGAATCTCGCCAGTACCATCGATCCAAATGTACGTCAAGAAAATGTCGTCGAGTGCGCCTGAATCAACAAGGATGTTTAAAAATCAGTTTAACTCCGTTTCCAGAACAGGCAATCATGTACGGACCTGATGTGCACCGGATCATCGTCAGTGTGAGTGCGAAGGCACCGACTACAGTCACACTCGCTCACAAGTGCCCGTAACAGGAAAAACAGTGCGGTGTAACAGGTCTTTATAACCTTCGTCAGAATCTCCGATAATAAAAAGCCATCTCCGCATAAGCCCATTGTATCATAACCGAAAATGGACTTTTTGCAAAACCAGTGGCCCTTCTCTTTCATGCATAAGCCCGCGACCAACCGGGCAGTCTACGGAATCGCGGTGCTGCCTCTGGATGTGGTGTGTCATACAGCTGCAGGTAACTGCTCATATCGCGTCTCGACCCATCCAATGATCCCCGTGGTTGTCGTTTCGATCTCGATGCCAGCACTGTGCTTGTGCTGGTGGGCTTGGCGCATGAACGCAACAATTGGGTGCTCGCACGTTGCAGCATATTGGATATGGAGTGGGCATGGACGGGGGCTGCGAAGGGAAAACATGGGACGTTTGTGGAATTCAAAGGGTTTTCTGGACACTATAGGTATGTTTTTGTTCGTTTATGCAAACGTCAGTTCTTAAATTCCAGCGGGATTACGGCAAAGCAAACACACAACTACAATTTGGCTGATGTTTCTTTATAAAAGAACTGAACTGGAAACATTCTGGTGTAGCAATATGAAAAAACCACTGATGTTGTACATAAGTATTATCTAGCGCTCTCTCGACATTCGTAGGTCTACACCGACCAGCAACTTTTCTTAAAGTTTTCAATGAGGTGCGAAGCAGAAACATGACGACTTGTGTGTTTCTCGTGTGGTGGCAAATGTCTTCCGTGCAAGGCTCAAAGCAACCGTGCCGGGAAGACTGATTATAAATAAAACGGATTAAACGGATTTTCCGGATTAAACGGATTTTTGCGTGCTGGGGGGAAGACTGATTATGGACTGGAAAATAAAACGGATTAAACGGAATCCAGCTGTAGCTTAGTCCTGAACCAAGGCTTAGGCTTAGGTTTGAGTTTAGGCTTAGGCTTAGGCTCACGTTAGCGCACATATTTAGGCTTGGGCCTTGACTCAGGCTTAAACTTAGGCTTGGGCTTAGGCTGAATACATGCGTGGCATGCATAGCACTCGTAATCAGTCTTCCTGGGAAACGGCCCTGGGGGGAATGCTGATTATGCGGATTCCGTTTAATCCGTTTTATTTTCAAATTCATAATCAGTCTTCCCGCCAGAGCCTCTACGTGATGACGCATTTGGTGAAAAACAAAACGCACGTCTGCTCGCGGTCGGTAACAGACGAAGTTCCAGTGTTGCCTTTACGATGGCGCTCAGAAAATTTGGCCCTTTTGGACTTCATGTGTTTGAGTACAGAGCCGATGCTTTGTCAAGTCCATTGCCATTGAGCCCAAACGCTGAACATCGCAAAACACAAACTATATTATGTGTGTCGATAGCGGGCCACAGGGCTGCATATTTTGCTTCCAATAAACCACGTGGAGACCAGACGGCTGTCATTTTGAAGTTTTGTTCCTCACTGTTGAACTTGGTGTAAAAAAGTAGCAGGAAGTTTTAGGTCGACCTCAGTTCTTCTTCATATTTTGAGAAGGAAAACTTCATTTTTTTGCTTGCCCAAGGCCTGCAATATATATAATCTTTTATATTCCATGTTGAAATCTATTTTATTCAAGACGCGCCAATAAAAATATTCTCAAATTGCGCCATGAAATGTACCGTATGATCTTGGGAATGGTTAATCAAGAACAACAACTTTGTGTAATTTAAAGAATGGTTGACGGCGATACCTTTTCAAATTCAAATTCATGTCTACAGCGCATTTGTCAGGGCTACACACGTCATTATTTAAAATTATTCCCTTTAGGGAATCTGAAACGACGAAAAATACCTCGCGTACTACAAGGTAACCAAGTATTTGGAAAACAAACGTACAATTGCGACCAAAACATGTGCATCACCACAAAACTACACATAAAAAACCGTCTCCAAAATACAGAAACAGTCCCGCAAAAAACCTTTGACAAATAGAACATCCCATGTATCAAAACCGAGAGGAGAAAATGAAATGAAACATCAAATGGCTTGACATTCAGGTGAAAAAATTTAATGCAAACCTCACCGGTATCGCTTTGCTTTCTTCGTTGCCAGCTCTTTTTTCGAATTTAGACAAAATAGACACAAAATAAAAACGGTTCAGCGGCAGTTCAGGTGCAAGCAGAACTTCGAAAGTCTAATCTTTCGCAATACAAACCACACAGAAAACGTGAGGTATGGCTAGCGGAGCTAATGCGTAATGGAATAAATCATGATAAAAATTGCGACAATTTGAAAGATCTCAAGTTATACCGTAACCCATGGTTACTGCAGATTCACATGCAGCATGTTCTCAGCAGCGCGTCAACCACTTGATATGGATCCGCGTTCGAAGCTGGACGACGGTCCTCGAGCCAACCCTGAGAAAGGCGAGTTTGGGGATTCCCTTCAAATTCAGGCAATTAGTACCTGATGTTTCACTATATACCTTTCCAGTCTGTTGGACGGCTCTCGGTATTCTCACTGAAACATCACGTGACGCCGCCGCTGCGCTGAACGTGTGCCAGGGAGCCGTTTCGTGTTTGCCAGTCAAACGGCGTTTGTTGTCCTCACCACCTTAAAATACAGAGTGAATTATATGCCTGGCACTAATATTGTTTGGACTTATTAGAGCAGATAATGTGTGTACCGTTTGGATCGTAGACCTTCATGTGCTCCAGATGGTTCTTCTCCAACTTTTTGATCGCGTCCCAAATGTGCCTACAATGAATGCGAAAGCTACGAACAGCATAAAAATGATTATCATTTGACAGAAATTAGCGGATCAGATTCGATAAAAATGAAACAGCACTGAATTTGCAAAAAATCAAACGCACTTCTCTCCGCCCTCGTCTCGCATGGCTTTGGTTGAAAAGTTGATGTGTCCACCGCTGCCGTTCCAATCGCCTTCAACTGGCTAAAATAGGACGCATGCAGTGCTTGACAGAATGCAACGAAGGAGAAAATTGTGATCATACTTTCACGTCCAGACTGATATCCACACCAAATTCCTCCGCCACTCGATACAACAGATAACGGGACAGCCAGAGGTCATCGGCCATCTCCAATGCACCCAACGGTCCGACTTGGTACTCCCACTAAAAATAAACGAATTAAGGAGAAAATTATGACTGAAACTTAAGAGGAACTCATTGTGTGACCTGTCCGAGCAGCACTTCGGCATTGATGCCACCCATTTTGATGTGCGCATATCGACACGCGGTCATATGGGAGTCAACCATGTTGCGACCGTAGGATCGACCAATACCCACCTTGAAACATTAGGGAATAAGATACAGTCTGCCATTTTTATAGCGAATGATAAAGAAAGACCCATCATTTTGGTCATCATAACAAGCAATCATTGTGTACTGGAACCGTTTAAGGTGGTTAATTGATAATATTGGGTGCGGTCTGGTGACTGACACACAGCATGTATTGTGAACCCAGGAATTTGTGGTGACGTAACCACAGGCTTTTAATGAGCTGGGAGAGATTGTGTGTGCGTGCGCTCTGCGGTGCGATTGTTTCGTTTATGAGGGTTTAGTATGGGGCTCACTCCCGTAGTTGAGTTGGCAGGGTGCCTCGGCTGGTTTGAAAGGTCGGAGGTTCGACGGTTCGAGTCCCCTCGCGTGGTGGTTGCAAGTCGACATGGGGCCCAAAATGTCTTTGGAGTTTGTAGATACATATGCTTAGAGGACACACTTTAATTAAGCTACGAAATGTAGTTTCAGACCGCCATATGTGTGTGGTCAAATTCTGGAATTGGGCTCCAAAGGATCGAAGGGCCGCTGGGCCGTCTTGACAAATCAGTGACCTAAGCATGGATGGCTCTAGGCCACAGCACGCAGCAAAAGTAATTCAGACTTCGGTCTAAAACTGGCCCCTCAGTTGATAACCCTGGGTGTCCAAGGCAGAAAGAAAAGCCTTCTATCCTATGCCAATTGGAGAATCTACTCCCATAGCCACTCACCGAACAATAATAGTCTCCCTGAGGTGCCGGGTATCCCAATGGCGGGAATCCGAGTGGTCGACGGTCCCTGCCCATCAGACAGAACTCCTGTTCGAAACCGAACCACGGATCGTGTTTGACGGTGGCAGCGGCCGACTCACGCAGACGCGCGCGATGGTTGGTCTCTGATGTGAAACATCACTGTGTCAAACAAGGAGCATGTACGTGGTCACAGACCACAAATTGATTGCAGGCTTGAGCAATATAATATCTGCTCGTTGTGCTTTTGTAAATTTGCTAAAAAGCTGTTTGCACTGATGAGGCCTGGCACTTCCCGAGGCTATACAGGCCAAACCGCCAAGCCACTGCACCGTGATTCTCCTGTCCGACACGACAAGCTTAATGTCATGTGCAGTAATATAAGACCGAAGCTCTGCTCATGCCAAACTGCTTCATGAACATAGCAATGTATACATAGCTCCCTTCATCATACTAAAACCCCAAAGTGCACAATAAATTATGGATGTATACAAGCACTCACAGGAACCATGGTATCCGTGAAACATCAGGCAATTTCCACTAACTGGCAGGTTTTCCTTCCGGGTCGAACACCTCACAAAGCACGAGTTTGCCGCGTGTCGGATAGAACGGATCGGGTCGAATTGCCACCGGTTTGAGGAACATGTCAGAGTTGGAGCCAACAGCTTGGTACGTAGAGGAACCATCGAAGTGCCAGGGGTCGATTTCTGAAACGGCAGATTTTTGGTGAGCAGAAGAAAAATTGCATTGGGCCCTCTGCACTCTTGATGGTGACTCTCTGATGAGCGAAACCACACCTTTCACACTCTTCGGTTCTTCATCGACAACTTTGGTTTTCGCTCGAAGAATTTCGCCCGTACCATCAATCCACACGTACGTCAGGTATACTTCGTCCATGGCGCCTTCAGAATAGAAGAAAAAGTACAGAGGAAATGCAATGAAAGAGAAAATCATTACGTACGACAATGTACCTGGCAGATTGCGAAATCGTGGCGCAGCGTAACCGTACGGAATGTCGTACAGCTGCAGGTACGAGGAACGGAAACGTTTCTGCGCCGAGGCGGCCGGGCTCAGACCAGGGCCGGTCTCAGCAGCCAAAACCGCCGAACCGGACCGAGACACGGACCTCAACAATGGACCAGTGAGTCTATGCATTTTGATGTCACAAATGGATTGGATCAAATTTGGATAACTTCAGTCGAAGTGGAAATCTGAAATCTGACAAAATAGCACGAGAATGACAAAACTGTGGTGAAAATGACGCACATTTCGTGAGTGGGTAGGTAACTTAATGCACGTGTCACACGTAAACAAAAACGCAGCTGTATGAAAGTGATACTGCAGTTTTCAATTCAAAGTCATCAGAGCCGGGCATCGGATATCAGAGCTTTAAAAATAATGTTTGATCAGCTTGCAGAGTTTCAGATTAGCGCAACGGACACAAAATAAACCACCGCGAAAACGATATATTTTTATTATTTTGATACATGAGGTGATGTCTAGAACAGATAAAGCGACTGGAGAGATAAACACTGTCGTTAATACAAGACGCATTCTTAGTTTATCAAGCTGGTGTACATATTACGGAACAGGGAACACTGCCATGAACTTTGAACCAGACAACCTATGTAGTACTACGCACTAAACTGTGAGTTGTAGACAGACGCTCTCTGGCAAAACTTCGGGCATATCAGATCGAATTTCAAGATTTCAGCCCCAATTTTGCACTGAAAAATATGCAGACGTATTTTTCAGCCCAGCCAACTGACGCAATCCCTGCAGAAACAGGGTCACGTGCTAATGACAGAATTTGACTGACTATACATATACATATATGTTGAAAACAATTTCCTGTTTATCCAGCAATTAGGGGAAGAGCGAATTTATGCATTAAGCCTGTACATCTACTTTTAGTCTCACTTCATTTTCTAGAAATGAATGCTTAGCAGTGTTTATAATCAAAGCATTTTCAGAAAGGTAGTAAATTTGAAGAAAGACGAGCATTAGACAGCCGTGCCTCGTCAAGTCACAGCCAGCCACGTGATGGACCTTTGGTGAGATGGTGTGACGACATTGTGAGAGCAGCAGACGCATGGAACCAGACAAGCCCACATCACATGGACATAATGGGATCTCGATCAGCATGACGGCAACTGAATGGTAATAAAGCCGCGTTTTGCACTTTTCTTGCCAAAAGGACTACTCAAAGGTACTTGAAAACACACTAGAGTACGGCACAACAGCGCATAGGAAGCAGTTGTTTGTCAATGTCGAAAACAATTTGAAGCTAAGCCCAGGTTCTCATCAGGGCTTCAAGCAAACGTCAGTGACGGCCGTCAGTGAACTTATAAATACTGCAGTAAGTGTAGGCTTAGGTGTGAAATATTGTCACTGGTCGAAATTTGGCTAAACGCCAAACCGTGACACATTATTGTGGAACTTGATTGCCGGGCATGTGCTGTGCGGTAGTGAAAAAAACGATCGCGCTACAGTATGCAAACTACGGTTATTTTTTGTGCCCAGGAAGTGAAGGTTAGTGCTGGGCATAGTACACCTATTGTACATACTGTACATGGTAAAAGTTGGGTATGCGCTTGGACGTCACACGGAGACTAGACCTGAAGCCAAAGAGCCACCCACCACGCAAGTCACGGTGTGCCCATAATCATGTCAATGGCGAGCCGAGTTCCTTGACTGTACCTAGGCATAGACTACCACCCCAAGACATGCAAGTTAGGGAAGGAGTGATAAGCCACAACACTGGTAATAACCCTTAATATCCGTCAGATTGTGTCATTTTGTGTGCTTTATGGATAAAAGTAATAAAAAGGAGTCATTCTTGCAGACCAAGCAACGCCGATGTAAAATTCTACTCTTACAACCGTGCGGGATCCGTGAAGAGCCCACTTGCTTGACTTGATAAGGAACTTATTGAGACTGATCTTTTGTCGGCACTATGGGTATACGCATAGAGCGGAATACAATAACAAAGCCGATCCATTTCTTTGTCGCAATCTGTCCATTCAAAAGTTCCGAAAACTCGGATGCTAAAACTTTCCCAGAACGAAACAGCTTCGAGGTGAGTGCTATGATCCAAAGTGAGTGCGTGGGAAAAGGTTCTATCGGGCGGGTCGCAGAATGAGCCCCTTGCCACACCGGATCAGAATATCGTATGGAAATTAGATGTAAAGGCATCTGAAAGAATGTACAGAGGTGTCACATGACTTGCTCTGTTCTCATCTCAAGCAAGACTAGAGCAAAGTTTGAACTTTGTACATAAATGCCTTCGACACCATCTGTTTGGATCCCAGTTCAAGTTAGCAACCTATACTGTACAAGACCAAGACAGAAGATTGGAAGATCTAAGAACACAGCATTTAAAGACAAATTACATATCATATAGAGAAGTCAGCCAGTAACACCAAACCGACATGCTGCTTAGTTCCGGCATATGTATGTATATGATAGCCATAACGCAAAAAATAACCACGTGGTTCACTTAGGTAACGTGCCTGGTTCGACTATGTATAGTTCACAGAGTGTCTACCATTATACAGGTCGCATGCCAGCTCATACCGCTGTAATATATGTGCATGCCTTATGTAAGCGAATTGGAAGGGTGGCCTGCCTGCCCTGTCAAGCCAGCTTACAGCTGTAAGCCCTCTCCATGTGAAGCTATTGATTGGTACTGGACCCGCCCCTGCTTCTACAGACCGGTCGGGGGTACCCGCGGCTAATATTATGTGAGTGCATGTGGGTGTGCCTCATGTGTGCTTTAGCTTGCGCTCTAAATCCGCCCGGAAACTATGCCACCCGCTTATGTATGCAATGATATACCCACACAAGCATTCTGCTCTCTGTGGCGCTTCGTGTCGGTTATTGCACCTTGTTTCTTTATCCTTGGAGACAACATTTTTCCCGGACCATTTCACTTGCATTATTCGGCGGCCGCACGCGAGCATTTATGTTTCCTCTTTTCTCTTTTCGTATTCCTGCAGTCTCGAGCTTATCCCTTCAATGTTTTCCATCCGAAGCTTAGTCTAGGTGGTTTTTTTTAAATATTGAAGTTATTCGAGCTTCAACACCCATGATGTGGAGTATAGAAACTGGAAAGCCCGTTTGTTTACGTTCCCCGGTAGTTTGAAAAAACAACGGAACGAATAAAAAACGCGATTCTGAGACTGTCATGTCAACCAGACACGCCAAGTTCTTATTAGTCATTTCAAAAAAATTTATAGTCAGCAAAGCTATATTCAGTGGCCTCATCTGCTCATAATCTGTCCATTAGAGTATGATTGCGGTCGGATGAGGCACGAAGCTGATGACGCATGTTGTCATACGCATGTGTGAAACATGATGGTGTTCGTCAGTACGGGTGCCGGTCACGCGAACGATTTGACTTTGGCTCACCACAAAAAGTCGTTGTTCAGAAATCTCAATAAGCTTTTGGGACTTGCTGCTTTCTGATGAAAACTTGTTTACACGCTATACGTCATCACTGTTTATCCTGCCCCTTTGTGGGAAGGTCATTTTGGGTGGAATTTTCGAAACGGTGTAAAGGTCAGTTGGGCGTAAAGGTCGGTGTAAAGTTCGGTCGAAAGCTCGGTCGGCGTAGCTCGGTGTAAACGTGAAACATTGCCTGTTATTAAGGCTGCCTTCACAATGCATGCGCGTTTGCGCGTTTGCGCATTTGCGCACGAAACTGACGCGCATTTGTGTTCACAATGCATTTGCGCGTTTGCGCATCTGCGCGTTTGCGCGCCGAGCTCGCGACGCCCGCCGCCCTTTTTTCTTCTTCTCCCTTTTTCCCCAATTTTTTTCTTCCCCCCAAAATAAACCCCCCCTTTTTTTTTTCCTTTTTTTTCCAAATTTTTTTTTTTTTTTTTTTTTTTTTTTTTTTTTTTTTTTATTTTTTCCACATCCCCCCCAAAAAACCTCCCTTTTTTTCCCACTAACGTGGAATGTTTCAAGTTTACACTGAGGTCTATCACGCTGAGCTGTCGACCGAGCTTTCCACCGACCTTTACACCCAACTGACTTTTACACCGTTTCGAAAATATCACCCTATGTCGGCGAAAACGGTCATTATTGCGCGAAAACCCTAGAAAATGAAGTGTCATATCCGAGGTCAAGTTTCTCAGCTTGCTACGTCAGGGTATACGCTTGTCATTGAGTGGTTTTCCATGTTAACCACATGCACTTGCTCATCTATAACTCAATGTCCGCAGCGTTCAAGTGCCGTTATGTTTGGTCTGTCAGTCAGTCGTCAGAAACAAGGAACTTGTATCTACGTATGTATGTACCTGCATACCTACCCAATTCAAGGATATTTTTTTTAAATTTTCTGGCGGGTTTATTGGTATTCAAAGGTTCTATTATTTTCGCACGCATTGAAGCCTAAACCCCAACCCTAGTCTCACCAGAGGTGGATGACCACAGAACGTTGGAATGATGCTTGCGTCCTGTCAGCAAAGCTATGTATGTACAGTATGTTCAAGTTGGTTTGATTGTGTCTTGCTCGTACCCACAGCTGTCCAAGCTTCACACGTCTTCGGGACACAGCTGTCTGTAGTACGCAGTTTTACTCGCACTGGCAGGCACTTTTTCGGCAGCAACTTTACGCAAACTCCGCTCCAACTTTTACGTGTATGACGTCACAGGGGACTTGCAGCGCTGCAGACATGGACAGTGAACCACCACGAGTGTTTTGGCTCTATGCGCTTGCTTTCAAGCGTCTTCTTTTGCTGCCTTATTCCTTGCGGGCGTACTTTGCGTGTTCAGGGTGCAACGTGGATTAGCAGCAGACGCTTTACGCTCCTGTTCATACCATGTGTACAAGGTTATCTACCAACTTAACCTATACGCTAGTTTATTTGCTGCAAGTCATGAAACAGTCTGAGGTTGCATGTCTAAAGGAATATTCTTCTCACACACAGGCTTAGCCAGCAATTTTCCCTGGACTCTTCGCTATACGTGGCCAGCCAGACTCTTGTCTGCAGCAATTTTCAAGCGCCTGTGTTGGTGCTGGCCGTCCATGTAATGGAAGGCATCCTGAGCTCCATGGATATCCGAGGCTTCCTTATCTAAACTCAATTTTTACTTGCTTTGAAATGACATTTTGAATTTCACTCCCCATCTCAAATGTCGGGCTGCGTCATTCGAAAACGTAAACCCAAGAGCGCCGTTTTTTGTCATTCAAGCGTAAACTCATCGAGGCGCGAAAACACTCTCAGTCCGTGGCATGCTGAAGCCGTGGCTGTGCAAGCTTTGTTGACACGCTGTCAGTGTTTCCGTTTGTGAGTTGTAAATATTAGTATCGTCTGGGCAGAAGCCCCATTGTTAGTAGCATGGCCACTTGACACCCGAGTACAGGTTCTTGTGAAGCTTCTGAGCGCTGTTCAGGTTACGGACCTTGGAAGTCATGTAAACTATAAAAACGATAAACCACGCGCCACACATACTGTATTGTACGTTACAAATATTCTAGCTTTCTCACCAATGTGCAGCGGGCTTGAAATTTGACCCGTCCAGTTTGCGCTCTCGCTTTTGCGTTTTTTTGCATTGTGACGCGAGTGACGGGTGAATATGTTTTGAAAAATAGGTACGCGCGGTTTTAGCACGTTCTGTAGCTGGGAGAACACGCTTGTTTATTTTTAGAACAAAATAACCACAAAAGCGCCATTGTATAGAATTCCGGCGGGATTTTCGTCTCTCGAGGAGCTCACAAAAATCGAAATAAACGCACCCGGCGGGCTCGTGGAACACCATCAAGCTGGATTGCTGTTTTCGACTGCTGCATATTGCTTCTGCTAAATAGACACCCTCTTTATTTATGGAGATTTTGCTGGTATTGAGAGTCGCCTGGCTGTAATAATATGAGCTCGAGAACAGTCTAACTGGAAAACAACGCGGAATAATTTGAATTTGCCATCAGCTCACATCGCATTCCGAAACAATAATAAAGAAATATAATAAAAGAATTTTCACCGAGACTTGAAACAAATATACAATGGGCGAAAAGACGAATAAAGACGGCAACAGGGACGGCGAATCATCGGAGGACATGAACAATTTCGCGACAACTGGAAGGACGGGTCGACGAAATGCGATGCCCTACATTGAGGGTGTTGAAAAGGTAGATGAGGTAAAGTGGGAATGTTGACCAATGCACCCTCCTGAAATCACCTTCTTTCTGAATTGTTCGACCTTACGCACAATATCCACAAAACGTGGAAACTTCTCTTTTTGTGCACTTGGGTATCGCGGAATCAGCATGGCACTTGTTACAGTGGTCACAAAGCTCAAACACAACCTTCAGGATAGGCAGTAGCCTAGGTGCTGGGTACCGTGCGCGTTCGAAAATCGCTGTCCGAACCGAGCATCACGCTGCGATTCTTGGGTGACCCGACGCCAAAAATACTCTTTAGCAATCAGTGGCGTAGCAGATGGGTTACCTGGTTCACAGGTACTCCTCAGCTGCTCGCTCAGGGGGTACCGTATCCCCCCCGAAAAGTCACAAGAAGCAAAAGAGCAGAAGAAAAAAGAAATCCCCTAAATCGCAGGATTTTCAATCTCGAACACTTCAAATGTCAAAAAATTGCTCGCTTCGCGTGTCAGATACTCGCATTTTCACTGGCTTCCACTGGTTCAGGGAACAAAAAAGTCAACATTTTCGTGCGCTGCTCGCGCTTCTGCTGTCTTTGGCCGATGCATAGTTTGACAGGCGCCGAATTTTGAACAAGCACCGGATAAAAACAACGTTTCAGAACTGGAACAAGCACTGGATACAGTGTGACTTTTTGACCCCCCTAAATTCAGACCTATGTACATGTAGCTACGCCCTCGTTAGCAACCCAACTTTTAGCAAGGATACTATCAAACAGGACATAACAAATTTCGGCTTGTTCCAATGCCGTCGACGTACAGTAAGTCGTGCGACCTACGCCGGTACATCGGTGCGCTTGTGCAATTTGTGTCGACGACAATAAGTTTTCAGAATTTGTAGATGTGAACTTCCGTGTGTTGCAGCTTGCCGGCGAGGCGAACGCAGCAGAGTTGAGTGAAAAATTCGGTGAGCTGATGCAAGACCACACGTGTGCGACGAATGATGGTGCTGAGCGACAGAATACAGGTATGCCTTGGACAAGAAGTTCTTATGGTGCTAACACAGTACTTCTGGACATCCAAAATGACCCACTCTTATTTGAACAACATCTTGAAGAGGTATGGCAGATCGATGAAAGAAAACAGCGGAACTATTGTTTTCCGCGAGCTCTAGGATTATGGTTCAACGTTGGATCAGGTTCTTGGAACAAACGTATTCTGAATAGGCTCTTTGGGTGACCGTTTTTTACATGAGCCGCTTTGTCTGCTGCACGAAGTATTGACTGGTAGATATAAGACCGGTGGTGGGTATCGTCGCTGGAACCCAGCACATATGTACAGTAGCTCACGGTCCCAGTCTCAGCTGAGCTTCCCCAGGAACAGTGATTGTCGGCTGAAGAGTGGCTTCTAGACACAATGTTCTCAGCCAACGCCAACAACAAATCCGCTATTTCAGCTGGGCCATCCAAGTCCTAGCACCAAGTGACTCCTCTATTCATCGTTCACTGGTATGCGTCAGACGGTCAATTTGCGTTCCAATTATTCAATGCAAACCGCTCAAAACGTGATTTCTATGGTACCATCTTGGCTGTGCTTATTCTCTGTTCACCTTTCGCTAAAATTTGTACATTCGAAAACAATTCCAACTCGTGCTGCTTTACACCTTGCATTGCATTATTTGCATCTTGCTTATTCACCAGTGGATTTTTTGAAATTGTTTTACTTTTTGATCATATTTTTTGTTTTTCTTGTGCAGCTGAGATTGCAAATTGTTTGGAATTATCAGACTCAGAAAAATAACATTTCGAATTGAAGCACAAGCATGAAAATGTGTATTTTGACCGCAGAGATTTTATCCAGAATTTTACAAACTGGTTACACAACAAGTACATTCAACAGAACATATAAAATGAATCACTCGTTTCACAGCGCCCGAGTTTGATAAATTTTCGAATTTTTTAATAAAAAGCAAATGGAAGCATACACAACACGAAAGTCATCGAACCGAAAGTATTCTATCAACACAAATCGTTGGCATTATTATGAGAAACTGTCAAAAAAGATAAAGAGTTGCGAACTGTGAACAATGAACAATTTGTTTCCGTCGCAACTTGCTTGACCAATGACAGCTGGGAGAAGAGTTCGTTCGACTGACGAGGGAAACCAGTCATTGGGAAAATTTTGAGATGAAGCAAACAAACCTAAATTCTTGCATTCAAAACTGACTGATAGTGTCTAACAACAAAATCGAGGTCTTAAAGCTGCTGGTTAACAACCCTTCGACCGCGCTTGATCTTGGGGGTAGTATATATAAACAAAGTTTGGACATCGTGTTACTCGACCCTAATCTGGTTAGCCGACTGGTTGCTTCCTGATGTTTCACGGCCACGTTGAAGTTTGCCCCTCGTGAAAAAAACCGAAAAAATTTGAAACGCTGCTGTGACACGAATAGGCTGTTTCAAAGTTTGACACTAGAGTGACAGCAACCTCCAACAGTGTGCCGAAAACCGCAATGCACAATAGCTGTTGAAACGTCCGCATTGTTGAATAAAAAAATAAAAGGTTTCAAAAACCTGGCCATTTTTTGTTAGGATTTTCTGCTCGTATAATTTTAAGCATCTGTGGTGAATGAAATAAGTTGTCAATTACAAATAAAAATCCTCTAATTATCAAGTTTTTTGTTTGTGCTCCCCAGTTTTCAAAACCCTACACAGCTCACACAATGTCTACCACAACATGCGCAAGGCAGCCATTCCACAGCGCACACACACAACAAAGCTTGCCAGCTGAAACATTGCTGTGTTGTCGCTGTGCCGACTGTGTGTTGTCGTTGTGTGTGCGCTGTGGAATGGCTGCCTTGCGCATGTTGTGGTAAACAGTGTGTGAGCTGTGTAGGGTTTTGAAAACTGGGGAGCACAAACAAAAAACTTGATAATTAGAGGATTTTTGTTTGTAATTGACAACTTATTTCATTCACCACAGATGCTTAAAATTATACGAGCAGAAAATCCTAACAAAAAATGGCCAGGTTTTTGAAACCTTTTATTTTTTTATTCAACAATGCGGACGTTTCAACAGCTATTGTGCATTGCGGTTTTCGGCACTCTGTTGGAGGTTGCTGTCACTCTAGTGTCAAACTTTGAAACAGCCTATTCGTGTCACAGCAGCGTTTCAAATTTTTTCGGTTTTTTTCACGAGGGGCAAACTTCAACGTGGCCGTGAAACATCAGGAAGCAACCAATCGACTCCCCAAGTCAGGGTCGAGTAACACCATATTCCACCTTTGTTCAGGTGCACTGCCCCCAAGATTAAACGAAGTCGATGGGTTGTTGACCAGCACCTTTAAGAAAGAACTGCGTTGCTGAAATATTGGCAGAAGTGCATTGGCACAGCACTAAGATATGCAAATAAAGGAAATTATGATTTTCTTGACATCCTGTCGATATAGAGAATATCGAATTATGCATAAAATGGGCACAAAAGCAGACCGTCGTTTCTGGGGTTTGGCTATGACAAAATGAGTTCATGATTATCCGACGCTATCGTTTATGATCAAAAAACGTGCTCACAGCATAAACGAACACAGACATAACATTCACAGTGTAACTTTTCGTGTCGTGAAAAGCTCCACACCGTGCCATATAAAGAGCGTGAACTGAATCCAATCTTTTATTTTTCAGAAAAAAACCTATTATATCGACATCCCTATGACACACGCCCATCTGTGACACAGTCAAGTCACGACAGCAGTGTGTTGAGTGCCGTTCTGCGCCCAGCTGTCCGTGGTCAATCGTCTCCTTCCCACACAGGCCAGCACGGCTTTGACAGGATTGACGCCAAACGCGTGGTCTTCCGTGTCCAACTCCAGGTCGTCGTCCAAGTCGTCAGGCATCTTTCGCCCTTTTGTTTCAGGCAACAGCCAAGCGGAGATGAGTAGTTGAATTGTGGATAGGACGCCGAACACACCGTAGGGCACCGATGGGTGGTAGGAACTGAGATAGGCCACCTGGGAAATGAGTCGCATTAAGTTGAAGGCAACTACGAACGCAAGGCAAAGAACAGCAGTGACTGAGGGCTGCCAATTGTGAGCCCGTTGTCATGGATGCCAGGACACCGTTAACGCGAATGCACCAGATGGCTGCATAAGTTCAAAAAGCGAAGGTGACGTGACAAAAACTTCTTCAATCCGAATCACCTGGGGCCCAATGAGACTGCCAGACCTGCTGCCCAGATTGCACACAGCTCGAGCCATATTGCGCACAACCGTTGGGAACAACTCACCCGAATACAAGTGGTTAACCTGAAAAATAGGGAATAATTTTCACGTTGTAAGATGCAACACAACAGGGATTCTTTGCCAGCGTTACTGGCCCATTGAGCCAGTAGAAACTTGAAGTGAACCAGTAGATCTGGACAAAAGAGCCAGCAGAATTTCACCAGTACTAAAGTAAGAATGAGCCACTAAATGAGCCAGTAGATTCTGGGCAAATTAATCACATATAATACAAGCCAGACCTTCCAAATGGGGTCAATGGCAGCAGCGCCCATCACACTGAATACAGCCACCCAGACGGTCTTTGTGCTGCCGGTGACGAGAAGCACGATGAATGATGCCCAACAGGACATCACGGCACAACTGAGTGACACCAACAGAATGGGTTTGCGACCCACCCAGTAGCCGATCAGGAATGGGATTATGCCCGTGATGCCTGCAAACGGATGCACAGATCTCATTGCCATTCAGGACTGCTGTTAATCAATCAATAAATCAATCACCCTTGAACAGTCCAGTGATGGCGGTGTTCATAAATCGATTGCCAAACAGCTGATTGGTGCTCAACAGTCGATAAATGGCAAACGATATGATCGCCGACGCGAGCCAACTGTAGAACATCACGAACAAATGTTTCAGCACTCGGCGGTTCTTGGTCAGATCCCAGTAGGTGTAGTTGCGGTCCGGCATCGAACCCTGCTGCACTGCTGCATCGTAGGATTGCATGGACGCACTGTGCTGGAAACATAGACAAGAAATAATGGGTGTAGTGTGCGGTCATAATAGCAACCGTCCACATACCTAATGGACGAAACACTCTGCATGCAAACAAAAGCTAATCCGGTTTCTACTCTGCCGTTAACCTTTAAACCCAATTACAGACAATATTTTCAAAATAGCCGCACATTTTAGGTTCTGGTTCTATAAAACAACACTCAACAAACTGTACCTTCGCAACAGGCGAAACCCTTCCATCGACCGCCCTGTAAGCCATGCCAGTCACTTTTGGTGAAGCATTTAGAGTTTTGAGTGACGCTCCAATTTTAACCTTGTTCGTTCCGTTAACACTGGCCATCTTGTCTGCAACATTGGAACAAGTTACAGCTTGATGCCACACACAGTTTACCCTCTTTATACTGACCGCGACGTGACCTGGCATTTTCGGCGACCTAACAAGCACGTTCACTGCATGGAATGATCGACGGGATAACAGTATAATAGACTGGGGTATTGAGTGGTCACTGTTTGGAGGACACACTGTACAAAAGAAACAAATATCAAAGCAAAATTACCAAGTATGATCTGTGCTTGGTCCCTGCGTTCGTGCTTCAACAGCCAACGAACAGATTCATCCGTCCAGAACCACAACAACAACAGATTGCACACAGCGATGCACGCGTACACAATGTGGTAGCTGCAGAGATTGGGAAATCTTGCAATCATTCTAACCGGTCACAAGTACTTTTGATGCTGTGTTGAACAATGAGAATCTCCACGCACCAAATGAATACCTAGGCGGCTATCAAACTTGGTGATCGTTTCAGTCCGGCCTTGGTTATGTGAATTTGTGCGCGGCACGATGACGTTCTATCGCGAGTTAGTGGTGACATAAAATTTAAAAAATTCCTTGACCAAATACAAAAAATCCGATAACGAACACAAAACCGAGCCGAACTGAACACCAAATTTGACATCCTTTTTAAGATTGCTTGCTGGCATGTACATTTTGTGACCAACTAGCACGTGACTTTTATTGCGTTATTTGCCGGCCCAAGATGATTACCAACAAAACCTAAAAAAACCAAGCCCATCCTAAACATACACAGCGCCACGGTCATACACGAATACTCCACAAACCTCAAGTCTCACTCCACTGTGTAAGTCGAAAACCGAACTAACATTCTCCAATAAGCGGTGGCATATGCGATGAACGCCATGAGCATCAATCCAGCAGGCCAGCCATTCACTGCCACAGCCAGCAGACGAAAGAACTGATCGGGAATGCATTCCAATAGAAGCACAATGTTCACGACCATCCAGCCACCCGCCTGCAAGGTCATTTTTCAACTGATGGTAGCTCAGGCACCACCGACCAGGCATATAAATTCTGTCCAACACCAACGCAGCACCAAATGGGCACAACACCAAATCGATCAATCCAAATTCGACCGCAAAAACTCTATCCAGAACGCACACAGAATCCAATACAAAACGTGATGATCAACGCGAGGACGTAGTGATAGTCACCCAATGCAGCCATCAGTGTGTGAAACAGCGCCAGACCGACCAACGGGGCTGCAATGAACGAAGTATGCACTAACATTATGAAACATTATATGCGGTCGGTGTACAAGTGAGTGATCGGTTTGATCGTGGTCAGGATAACTGGATGGACCGTATGAACGATGATCAGCAGCTCATAAAACCAACTTTCAATGAGGTCATCAACAGAAAATCGAATTGTCCTATACAGCGATGCAGTTGGTCCGGGCGGTAGATATAGAGAGCTGGAGGGGTCCGGCCCGCCCCCCCCCCCCAACTACATCACTGGTCGTATCCACAAAACGTCACATCACCAACATTGAACCAATCACCACGCGTGACACTTAACTGGCCATGTATTACGACTTTAGACTTTTCAAACAATTAATCATTCAATCAATAAATAACTCCAATAACCATTCACAAACAGTCGTCTGCCAAATCGATCAGCCAAATAGCCAACGGCGACCGAGCCCAACACTCCACCCAACATAGCCAATGTGCTGAACAGTGTGGGCACGTAGGAATGAGTGCACAGTAGACGCATGTCGAATAGCAGACTGCGGTAGTCCATTGTGGATTGTAGGGTCTGCGGTGGAATTGAGAACGTTTGGTTGTTTATTGTTTGAAGCAAGGGATTACAATGCGGCGATTTCTGAATTGCGATCTTCTCCGGTTGTATCCTGCACTGCACCAATGTTTCGGGCAGGAACCCGAACCATGTCGATGAAGCGACTTGGGCCGAATGCCAATCTACACATCCGTCGCTCAAAACAGCTTTTATGGTGTATTAATCTAATCTGTGTTTCGAGCTCAAGAATTCTTTTCCTGGCTAAAGTCTGTCAACTTTTATATGTAGACTTAATCAGTGCTGCTGCAAATGAAAATAAACCAGGTTAACACGAAAATAAACAAACAGGTAGGGAACACAGCTGGTGCACCGCCCGTCTGCGAAAGCAGCTGGTAACCAGAGCATATGGCTGCGCAATCTCTCTCAGCACGATTACCACTAGACTCACATTATTTCCGTAATTCTCATACCACAACGTCTCCGACATATTCTGTTGTGGTTCGGCCGTGTCGTTGTCACATTTGAAACCAAGTGGTTTTGCAGCATCGAAATTGGCCGTCAGCAAACTGCCGGTTACGGCCAAGTAGCCAAGTTGGGTGGCCAAGAGCGCCTTGATCTGATACGGACCAAACGTGCCAACTTGACGAAGTACGTGCTCGATGTTGTCCATTGTTGTTGGAAGGGGTACTGTAGAAACGGGCGGAGGTGTAAGCGCGATTGTGACTTCGAAAAGAAAAATTGGCCGTTTATTAATGATAGCGAGTTTCGCAATCACGTTTTGCGATTGAGATAGTTCACTAAAATCATTACAATTTCCTGTTCAAAGCATACTCAGACGGTGATTTGGTGAACAAAAAAGGAACAAGCGGGGGTTTGGTATAATATGGTTTGATTTCGAAATACCTGTAAAAACGCGCCGAAGACAGGTTTTGCTTAAGTTTTAAGAAATAAATCAGACTGACCCAAAAGTCAGACACCCCACCGCGACTTTTTTGCAGTTCTGTACGCGTCACGGTGCGTGGGCGCAAAATTCGCCAAGAAAGAACAAGAAGCGTTTTGGCAAAAGTTTGTCTTTGCAATAAATAAAATACAAACAACCTGGGTCGGTGAACCTTTCTCAAAAATAAATCACAAGGACACCCAGCCACAATTGCGTTGTAGTGCACACGATAAAAGTTCGGCACGGCATTTTTACCTGGCTGTTTGACATCATACGCGAGGCAAACAGTGCGCGCGTGATGAACACGTAGACCTTGGCCCAGCTTAGGCCTCTCAGTAAAACTGGGCAAACACCAAAATGAATTGAGGAGTCACATAGTCACGACACGACAGAGAAAGCGTGTTTCAGATAGTACATGTTAGCCAGCGTACCCATAAATAACCAACCCGATACGCAGAATCAACCAAACATGACCATTGCCTGTGTTGTCTGACGAGCGGTCGTAAACTCCGGTTGGTGCAGCAGTGCGTTTGGCTGAAAAGTGTAAACATGTTATGAAAAGCGAGTTAGTATGGCGGGAGGTACAGGTTTGCGGTTGATAAGTGCAAACCTCGGTAAGCTGCTGTGCAAAACTAAGTGCCCAGAAATCGGTAATCGCGATAACAAACGAATAATTTTTATTTTAATTCACGATCCATTTCAATTGATTGGGTAGGATCAGAATTCAATAATCCAAAAATAAATGACAGAGTTGTGGTGCTGATAACAAAAGAATAAAAACGAATTCGACCGAAACATATTTCACACTGTGAGCCTGTAAAAAGTGGCCGCAAACCAGACTAATAACAAATATAATTATAACTCAGTGACAAGCCGCAAGCACAAAACCGGCTGACTGACAAGAAAAATATCCACGTAAAAACCAGCTATGATACGATACAAGCAGGGGCGTAGCCAGGTCTGAATTTAGGGGGTACCTGGACGAAAAGTCATTTTTGTCCAGTGCTATGAAACGTCGTTTTTATCTAATGCTCGTTCAAAATTCGGCGCCTATTTTAAGCCATGTATCAGTCAAATCAGCAGCGTGAAAATGTTGACTTTTTTGTTCCCGAGACCACCAGAAGCCAGTGAAAATGAGTGCATTTGACGCGTGAAGGCGCGATTTTTGACTTTAGAAGAATAAAATCGTGCGATTTAGCCTTTTTCCCTCTTGTGACTTCTCGGAGGGGGTACGATACCCCAGGAACCGAGGGCTATCGGTACCCAGGTACCCCCTCTCGTACGCCACTGGATACGTCAGCAAGCTGCCATGTACAGGCCCGCTGAGAAACACGGATGATAAAAAGAAATGTAATTATTTTCATCTGTTCATCCGTCCACTTCACAAACAACACACCCACGACTACAGATGGCTGGGACTTTCAGGCAGCTTCATGTAGGATGTACATGCAGTCTTAATTTCGTCTACGTGACTAAGCAAGCGTTTTTCTCAGACGAATGAGATAATCATAAAACGAAACCCCCGTAGATTTCAGTTCCCTGGAAAACCAGCTTCAAACATTTGGGTGCATTATCTGTGACTACGGTTTGAAAAGTTGTCACTGTCATTTAGTAAAACAGAAGGAACTAAATAGACCATTTTGAGCCCACACGTTTAGCACAACAGTTGTCTAAGCAAGGCTGGTAATTTGCAAACAAATATTCTAGATGGGCATCTTATTTCCCTGCAGACTGATTTTGACGGCCCTGTCTGCACCGCTGGTCTGAGTCCGGGTCTTGTATTGACGTATTGCTTTGTTGAGTCGGGCTGCGGCCGTACTTTTTGATTCCTGAAAGTGAGCAGCAGCACGAATATTTTATCCCTTTCAGGGCATGAATGCGCAAACCGAAGTCGCCATGTGCACATAAGAGATTGCGCTTCATTAGGTGCAGCCAACGGTAGAAAGAAAGTTATGAGCGGAACCCAATAACAGTTCGAATCTTTTTGGGCCACGGGAAGCATTAATGAGTAGTTCAAGAACTATTCAATGGTTTTGTTTAATTTGAGCAAACCAGCCGCAAAGTCTACGTCCAGATTAAAAAGGCGCAATGACCTGCGCTTTATGAGCTATTACGCAGATTAACCTTTTTGAAGCCCGAATCGGCCGACACAGCGACGGTAGGTCGGACGACGTAATCTTTCTTGGAAGGCATCGGCACACGTGCACGCGGACACCAACCTGAACGAATGGGGAAATGTTTGAAAAGAAAACGGAGTAAACTAAAGAAATAAAAAAACACGGGCATACCTTTATCTCCAGGACGGAGCGGGGTGTCATCGTCTTGTGACTGCCGATTGCCGTGCGCCTCTTGGCTAGAATTTGGCAGATAAATTGGCAAATGTTTGCACAAAATATTAGATACAGTGCGCCCTCTTCATAGGACGTAATCGGAACCAAACACGGAATTTTTGGTCGCTACGAACAACCTTGATTTGGAATTTTTCCATTTATATTCGTCACACCCGATACCTGGAAGTACCGTAAAAACCTAAATAGAAGGGGGGGGGGCTCTATTAACTCACTGACCCCATTTTGGGGGGGCTCTATTACGAGGGGGGGGCTCTATTCCGGGGGGGCCTCTATTAATTCACTGACCCGAACCTGAAAAATTGTTCCCAGAAATACCCCCAAAAACGGGTTTGAAAGGACGTTTTTTCGCTTGCAACCGCATTTATTCGTGTCTATTCGTCAATAGGAGGCGTATTATGTGCTCTGAACAAACAACAAACGTGCATAAATGTACCTGTACACCACTATCAAGCCTTAATACACTACAGTATAGGGGGTGTTACTTTGGGGGGGGGCTCTATTCCGGGGGGCTCTATTAATTCACTGACCCCTTTTTGGGGGCTGTATTACGGGGGGGGGCTGTATTTAGGTTTTTACGGTACCCGACAACCGATATCTGAGAGAAAAAGCCGACACCGGACACCCGACAGTTCTAAAAATACCCGACACCCGACATCTAGTTTTTGGAACAAAAACAGACAAGATTTGGCTCATTTTCATCATTAATGCAATTTTTGGCTCAAATTTACTGAATTTAAGTTTTTTCAAACGAAATAAACACGAAAATATCACATCCTGCGCCTTCGGAAACACTTGGTTTGAACAAAATTTTCTCTCAAAGTTCTTCTCTCAGCAAAACTGATGTTTTTTGAACCAAGTATCGGGTGTCGGGGCCCAAAAAACGCGACACCCGACATCTGGAGGCACCAGACACCTACACTTTTTTGGCACCCGACATCCCTCTAACCCTATTCGTTACGATATAGTCGTCACTAGCAGCTTAACGACAAATTGGGGATTGAAATGTCGCTTATAGACATTCACTATATCGAGGACTGCACTACAGGGTCACTATCAACAGGGCACAAACTGTATAAACCAGATAAGTAAGATATGATAAGAATAGACACGATAAGACAGTAAAATAAGACTGTACCTAAGCCTGCGTCTCTTAGCCATCGGCATGTGTTCATAGTCTCGTTCTTCGCGCTCCTTTCGCGTCAAAAGACGATAATCGGTGTCAAGATTGAAAATCGGTCGGGCCCAATCAGCTGAAAAACAAGGAATTTTTAAATTTTTAGTCATTGGTAGATTTATGTAATCCTGACTGATGTCGTGGTGTAAAAGTACCACGCACAGATCAGTTTGCCAGCGATTAGACGATTCTGTTTGGTTTCCTTTGGGTGCTTGAACAGCAGCATCACAGTTTTTCCAATACCCGATTGACGAATGATCGACGCTTCGAGCCTTTTGTACTAAAAAGCAACACGTATAAACTGTTTGTCTGAAAATATTGAAACCAACAGAATACTACACAAACTTGTTGCAGTATTTTCAACAGTTCGGTGCGAATTTCGAGCGCCGGCAGACTTTTATCATCGAGCGGCGCCAGCCATTCGGACACCGCGTTCATGATACCCATGTCAAGTAGTGTTTCTTTGATGTCGGATCTGATTTCAAAAACAATTTTTGAAATATGAGAACGAAATAGTAAGCAACAGAAAAAACCTTTACTTTTTCATCGTCAGTGTCACCATCGGCAACATCTTGCGTTTGTTGAACGCCGGCTGACGTTGCTTGCTCAGCTCACGATCTTGCTGAAATTGGGCAAGGGAAAAATAGAAAATAAGGACGAATTTTAAATGAGAAAATCAACCAACGGCAGCGGCATGCTTCATATTGTTGACGAATTCCCTCAACAGATCGTCCTGATCACCCAATAGTTCGTCAATACCCGCTTTCTTCATGCGCCGTCGATTCATGGACGCCTTTCGTTCCATCGACTTCTGTTTCAGCATTGTGTCGAAGTCCCATTCGAAATCGCTGCAATAACGATTGTTGTATATCATAATATATATCATAAGACATAAGTGGAGCATCTTCAACAGCGCAGAGAACAAACGTGGGCTATACACGTGATGGCAAAAGAACCTTGAATTTAGAGCATTATCATGAGTACAAAATGGTCAATCTAGCTGTTATGCTTTAAACCCAGTTTAAAAAAAGAAATTCAATCTGTTTTTTTAAAAAAAGAAGGAAAACAAAACCAACGGAGGTCGACGTTTTCCTGAATGCCGTTGGTCAACGTCATCGTCCTCCCCTTCGTGCGTCGTTGTGATGTCCTCGCCGCCGGACTGAACAAAACGCAAAATATTCTCTCGTGTTTTGCTTCTTTATGACAAAGTGGATTTGCTGTTGATTTGTGGAGCAACAAATAACGAAGTCAACCACAAATATAAGCAAAAAAGTGGACTATTTTCGGACACGAGCGCCACAGTTCTGCAGATGCGATTATGCGGTTTTCCGTTGTCAGTACAACAGCATGGTCACAGTTTTCTCATACAGTATTCCAAAGTCACATAACAAGTACCCACCTTTTCCTTCCCCTCGCCCTGTGCAACATCCCTCTCCGCCACGACCTCCCCCTCATCCTCCGATCCACTGTCGCCGAAAATATCGGCGATCAACTCGCCCACAGCCGACTTGTCCTGTTCTGATGTTTCATCGCCTGGCTCTGTGGCTGCTGTTTGATCGGATGTACTCGCTGTTGGTTGGCTGCAAGGGAATCGGAGCTAGCACGGTAAATGATGGCTTGGCCTTGTTGGAATGGAAAACGCATGGTTTGCTTGTTCTTGTGTCGGTTTACAGTGTACAGCACACAGCACACGCGAACTAAATCACATAAACCTGTGGAGGGAGCGTCGAGGAAGTAAAAAACTGGCCACTGTGACAACAATACCAACTCAGTATCTTCTTCTTCCTCCTCGTCATCATCAGCCAATTGTCTATTCAATGTTTCATAGTCTACGGCTTGTCCGTCATTCTCATCTTGTTCCCCATCGGATTCGTCACTGATGATCACACGTTTTCGAGGTTGCGATTGAGTGGGTGACGAGGATCCTGGACGTTTCACGCACGTTTTGGACGGTTACTTCTCACTAATTTATTTTGTGAAATCTATTCTATTTACCACTAACCATCACCATTTTCACTGCCTTCATATGACGGACTTCGTGGCGCATTCTCCTCATCTTGCTCCTGCTGGTCGTCACCATCAATCGAAGGCGACTGGGGAGCGTTTGAATCGTTTTCATCCTAAAATCAAGCAATTTTTGTTTTGCTATATTACAAAGTGAAAGGCTCAAACGCCCCAAAAACGTGCCTCGTCGGGTTCCGGCGAGCCGGGCGGCGACTGCGGCGGACTGGCGGGTTCATTATCGTCAATTTCGGGTTCGGGCTGTTGTTGCTGTACGGACGAAGATGACGGATCATAAAAACTCTGAGTCTCGTTCCAACGTTGTGTTTCATCCGGACTCGGCGCTAGAATGTCTGGGGATGCCGGAGCAGCAGCAGCCGGATTTGATGCCTGATCGAAACCCAATTGTTCGGCAACATCATGCGAGCTCGGCTCAGTCGGTGATGAAAACGAGTCTATCGGCACGGACTGTGCGGCTGAAAAAAGGATGACGGACAATAATTTATAAAATATTGATTCGCGAATTTTGAGACTAGTGGGAGATAATGTACGCCCGAGGGGGCGGGGAGAACCCAAATGCAGGAAAAAGTTAATTTTTTGAGGCGAAAATTTTTGCACCTGAAACCTACTTTTGGGCTTTTTTGAGAAAAATCCTTCTAAAAGGCTATTTTCTACAATCTTGTGGCCGAACAATCACCGATTGTAGGCCAAAAATGAGTATCTTAGGCAAAAATTTGAGATAGTGTACCCGGAGATGAGATTGCAGGGGGATAGTGTACCACCGGAGGGAGAGGGAAACAGTGTAACCGAGGGAGGGGGACCGCCTCCCCCAGGAACAGGAACTACGCTAAAAACCTAACTGGAACCACCGGAACACAGCCCTACATAAATGTGGTCAGTGACAAAATAGAGCCCCCTCCCAGCCAGTGCTGTGGCTACTTCTGGGGAGATACCGTACCTTGCGGCCAAAAAGAAGGGGAGATGCCGGGGTACTGTACTGAGAATTTTTTTGGGGGGAGAGAGAAATTTTAGGGGAGATACTGCACCATGCTTATGCTACTTTCGCGAGAATTCAATTTTGATGGGTTAAAATGTGCATAAATCGCGCGGAGCGCGCGAATGTTTGTACTTTTGGCCGATTCACTGTCCCGAATCTAAAAAACTGATCCCAGAAATACCCCCAAAAACCAAAATGTTACTTTCTGTGTCTTCGAAAACATCTGGTTCGAAGAAAATTTTCTCTCGAAATCTTCTCTCAGCAAAATTGATGTTTTGAACCATAAGTGTCGCGTGTCGGGCCCCAAAAAACCCGACATCTGGAGGTACCCGACACCCGACACCTACACTTTTTTGGCACCCGACACCCGGCATCTCTCTAACCCTACATCTGGAGGCACGCGACATCTTTCTAACACTACCCAAAAACCTCCAACACTGGCACTGCCTCCTCCCCAAATAAATTTCTCACACAGTAAGGCATTAGGCTTGATAATTGTACACAGTACCTTGCATTAGAACGTTTATCACTCGATTAGATCCTACCGTTGGTGAATATGAACGAATATATGCGATTAAGTGAGCATAAACCTCCTTCAAACGCCTGTTAGGAGCATTTCTGGAACATTTTTTTCAGATATAAGTCAGTGAAAAAAGTTAGAGCACCCCACCCCCGGAATAGGGCCCCCAAAATGTAGTCAGTGATAAATTGAGCCCCTTTGCAGTGGTGTCGTTAGGGGGGTTGGGGGGTTACCCCCTGGTATGGGGTATGGGAAATCGGCCGGGGGTGTGGGGTATGGGAAATTTTTCATTTTTGGAACAAGCACCCCTAAGAAATGACTTTTTGACCCCGGTCCAAAAATGTCAAAAATCGCTTCATGCCGCAAGAAAACTCTGTTTTAAGCACCTTTTCGACCAATTTTTGGCACTTCTAGAAGATGTTTGGGGTCATTTTTTCAAAACCCCACCCTCGTGTATAGGGTTAGAGAGATGTCGGTGTCGGGTGCCAAAAAAGTGTAGCTGTCGGGTGTCGGGTGCCTCCAGGTGTCGGGTAGGGTTAGAGGTCGGGGGGGGAACCCGACACCCGACATCTGGAAGTACCCGACACCTGACATCTCAGAAAAAAGCCGACACCCGACAGTTGCAAAAAAACCGACACCCGACATCTAGATTTTGAAAAAACCCGACACCTGTTTTTAGACCTAAAACAGGCAAATTTTTGCTCATTTGCATCACGAGTGCAATTTAAAATTCTTCTCTCAGCAATACTGATGTTTTGAACCGTAAGTGTCCGATGATGTCCGAAAAAACCCGACACCCGACATCTGGGGGTACCCGACACCCGACACCTACACTTTTTTGGCACCCGACATCTCTCTAACCCTAGTGTCGGGTGTCGGTTTTTTTGGGACCCGACACCCGACAGCCGACACCCGACACTTACGGTTCAAAACATCAGTTTTGCCGAGGAAAGAATTTTGAGAGAAAATTTTCTTCGAACCAAATGTTTCCGAAGACGCAGAATGTGTCATTTTGGTGTTTATTTTGTGTGAAAATACTTGAATTCAGTCACTTGATCCAAAAAATTGCACTAATAGTGCGAAGGAGCAAAAAGTTGCCTGTTTTTGGTCCAAAAACAGGTGTCGGGTGTCGGGTTTTTTCCAAAAACTAGATGTCCGGTGTCGGGTTTTTTGGAACTGTCGGGTGTCGGGTGTCGGCTTTTTTCTCAAATGTCGGGTGTCGGGTATTTTCAGATGTCGGGTGTCGGGTACCCCCCGACCTCTAACCCTACTCGTGTATGGGAAATTTTTGACTGTTTAGAGAAACCCCCCTGGTATGGGAAATTTTTGATTTTTGGGGGTTTGTATGGGAAATTTCCCGAAAATTGGGCTGGGTATGGGAACATTCCGATTTCTCAACTGCACCACTGCCCCCTTGCATTTAGATTTTTACGACACACTGCCCCAAACAGTGATGTAGTTGGTCCGAGCAAGAAAGCTAGCTAGCTAGCCGGGCCGGGTACCCCGATTTGGGGGTATTGGTCCAGAAGTCAAAAACAGGGGTATAAAAATAGGTCGAAATTATGCTACAATAAGCTTCAAAATGCATATTTCTGTGCATGTGAGAGAAAAGTTGAGCAAATTTGACAAGTTTGGCTTGGCCCATAAAATGGTCATTTTGACACTAAAATCAACACTTTTTTGGTTTTTTGACTTGATGATCGGAGCAAGAAATCTAGCTAGCTGGTTTGGGGGGCATGGCTCGGGAGCAAGAAAGCTACCTAGCAGTTGGGAGTATTACCCCCCATGCCCCGCCCCCCAACCACATCACTGGCCCCAAACAAGAAACCAACGTGCGAAAGGCGAGCTTCCACTGTCAGCGGGATCAAACGGCTGCGTAGCATCGGCACCGGCAGTGGTGTTAAACGCCTGTGTTTCATTGAAATAATCACCACCAATTGGCGCTGTGGTGGTTGCTGGCTCGGATTGCATGTTGCGCAGCTGGTTCTCTATGATTTGATCAGCTTCAGCAACGCTAGCATCGGTGAACGGCTGAGTTGCAGCGAACATCATGCTGTCAGCAGCCACCGAATCGTTTTGTGGCGCAGGCGTGGAATCGGCAATCAAAGTGTCGGGAAACGGCAGCGTGCCGAACGGCTGCGTCGACAGAAAGTTGGACTCGTCGTTGTCGGCTTGCTGAGTTGGGGCGGACATTCCGCCGCCGCCGGTGTTGCCGTCAGAATCCATTTAACTGCGCAGTGTATGTGGAACTTAGAGCCTGCAATTGGGAAGCAGCTCTTAGGGGAGGTAGGTATAGTGCCCAGTGGATCAGTAATTTAAGTTTTTAGAAAAAACGTTTTTTTCGAAAAAAACCGTTTTTTTCAAATAAATTACCAGTACTTAAGGAATTCCGAAGGGCGAAACACCTACTTTCAGCGTTTCAGGCATTTTTTTGCTTGTTTATGACTTAGCAAGTGCCGCGCGTGTATTGTAGGCCCGAAAACGCCCTGTTTCACCTATTTTGGCATCTTTTTAATCGATTTTGTAACGTAGTTTCGGACCCCCAAGAAAATTTTTCGCCATTTTAGACCAAAATAAGACTTTTCCACGAAAAATAAATTACCGGTAATTTTTTTCGGTAATTTATTTTGGAAATTTATCTGGCTCCGGAAATTTATCGTTTTTTTAACCAGGAAAAACGGTTTTTTGTCGGTGGGCAATGCAGAGGTAGGAAACTAGGGGACTTTGTTACACCCGGGACCGCTTCCGATCTCGTTGTGTGTGTGTGTGTGTGGTGCGTAACCAATTACCGTAAAAACCTAAATACAGCCCCCCGGAATAGAGCCCCCCAAAAAGGGGTCAGTGATTTAACAGAGCCCCCCCCCCGGAATAGAGCTCCCCTAAGTAAAATCCCCTATAGATTAATGTATTAAGGCTTGATAGTTATGCACAGCACAGGTACATGCATGCACGTTTGTTGTTCGTTTAAAGTATATAATACACCTCACCTCTTATTCATGAATACTCCCCCTCGGCTGGTACACTATCCCCCTATCTCCCCCTCCGGGTACACTATCTCCCCCAATTTTTGCCTAAAATGGCCATTTTTAGGCCTAAAATGGGCATTTTTATGCCTAAAATGTGTGATTTTCAGGTCAATGTTCTCAAAAGTCGCCAAAATACCCTTTTTATGAAGATTTTTTTCCAAAAAGGGGCAAAAATAGGTCAAATTTTCTACCTCAAAAAGTGACTTTTTCCCGAATTTGGGTCTTCCCCCCCTCGGGGGTACACTATCTCCCCCTCCGAAAAAAACGGGGGGTCCGCTATCTCCCCCTCCGGACCAGGAACTACACTGGACACGACTAAATGCGATTATAAGCGAAAAAAAAAGCGTTTCAAACTCCTTTTGATGGGTTTTTGGGGGTATTCTTGGGAACAATTTTTCAGATTCGGGTCAGTGAATCAATAGAGGCCCCCCGGAATAGAGCCCCCAAAATGGGGTCAGTGAATTAATAGAGCCCCCTTGTATTCAGTGTAGTACTTGGTCAGGGTGTTGACGATAGAAAGATTGGGACCCGAAATGTGCTGACGATAAATAGATGACCCAAGTCGAAATCTTTGGGGGGGGGGTCGACCCAGTGTAGTTAGTTATTTTATTGCGTCGGCACCAACTCAATAATACATACATAGATAATAACGTTAGGTGGAAGAAGCATAATTACAAGACCGGGTGTGAAGTTTACGGAATGCAAAACCAGGACAGGAAAGGGCGAGAAGGTGGACGAAATCACGGACAGGCACAGTGTAGTATTTGGTCAGGGTGTTGACGATAGATAGATTGGGACCCGAAATGTGTTGATGATAGATAGATGACCCAAGTCCGAAATCTGGGGGGGTGGACCCAAACTTGTTGACGATGGTGGGAGGGGTACCCAAAAATCAAGGTGCATTCATTAGAGTGCACTAAGTAGGCAACAAGGTTTAAATAGTACTGAAAAAGTACGTAGATGTACTAACGCGCGCTGCGCGCGATTTTTTGCCTATTTGGGGCAAAAAATACTGATTTTGAGCCATTTTGAGTCAAAAATGTCCATTTTGGGGTCGATTGTTGTTGACGATAGATAGATTCAGTGCTGTGGCTGGGGGGGTGGGGGGAGGGGTCCCCCCAATGGTACCCTACCCGCCCCGGCCTGGTACGCTACCCCCCTACCCGCCCCGCTCTGGTACCCTACCCCCTACCCGCCCCGCCCTGGTACCCTACCCGCCCCAAAGTAGCCACAGCACTGGATAGATTGTTCCCAGAATTTGTTGACGATAGATAGATTTGCCCATAAGTGTTGACGACAGATAGATGAAATCAAAAAGTGTTGACGATACCCCACAAGTACTAGTACTAGTACTACCCTGGGTCGACCCAAACTTGTTGACGATAGATAGAAGGGGGTACGTGTAGTGTCGACTGTAGGACTGTACGACTGTGATTTTTTACTACGGCAGCTCCAGCACAGTCAGCATAGCTACCGTAACCCATGCCGATAGCGGTCTCCGCGCGCTGCTCCAGCAGCGATCAGAAAACACACTGAAATCTAGTAATCTACCGTAGTAAAAAGTCACAGTCGACAGTCCTACAGTCGACACTACACGGCCCCCGATTTTGAGCCATTTTAGGTCAACAATGTCCATTTTGGGGTCGCGACTGCTGTTGACGATGGATAGATTGTTCCTAGAATTTGTTGACAATAGATTAGCCCCCCAAGTACTACCCTGCTTCAGAGGTCGCAATCGGGCCGGGTTTGGCCGGCCCGGCCCGGCCCGAGCCCCCAAATCTCCTGCCCGGCCCGGCCCGTACCCCCAAATCTCCGGCCCGGCCCGAACACCCAAATCTCCGGCCCGGCCCGGCCCGAATTTTTGGCTCAGATTTTAACCCAATTTTTTGTCATAATTTTTGCGATTTTGAATCTATTTTTTTGGTTGAAAATTCATTGTTTTCCATGAAAAAGTTGCCAGATAGACAATACCAATGGTGTGGCTGGCTGGGGGGTGGGGGACCCCCCAGGTACAGTAGGTAGGTAAGGTAGACGACGCGCCATCCTGGTACAGTAGGTAGGTCGCCGCCCCCCGGCTGGTACAGTAGGTTGCTATTTTTGGCTCAAAATGGTATAAAATCGATATTTTTCACTCCAAATAATCGAAAAACCGCGCGCTGCGCGCGAAATGAGTGTTTTAGAGTTCATTTTCATATAAATTTAGACATAAAAAATTTTGTTCCCCCCCAAGCTCGGCCGGTACAGCAGGTAGGTTGATTGCAGGCCTTTCTGGTGGTACAGTAGGTTGATTGCACGCCTGGGTAGCCACACCACTGGACAGACAATACTGATACTGATCACTTACTTGCCAAATCCGTCAGAAATTTTAGTATTTTTGACAAAAAAAACCACTTTTTCAGTAAAATAAGTCACTTCAGAAGCTTCCAAAAGCCCAAAATCGCGGCCCGGCCCGGCCCGAGGTCGGGCCGGCCCGATTGCGACCTCTGCCCTGCTTGTATTTAGGTTTTTACGGTGTACGTAACAGAGGTCGCAATCGGGCCGGGGTGCCCGGCCCGTCCCGCTAGGCATGGGCACAATACCTGTTTTGAGACCCAATACCCAATGCCAATCAGTGCTGTGGCTACTTTTGCGGGGCGGGTAGGGTACATAGGTGGAAAAAATCGGGGCGGGTAGGGGGGTAGTGTACCTGGGATTTGGGGGTGGGAAATCCGATTTGGGGGGAGGGGGGAAGATTTTTCGGGGCGGGTAGGGTACAACACAAGTTTTTTCAGGTGCCTGTTTTTATGTACTAAAAAGTGCATATATCGCGCGCAGCGCGAGATTTTTTGCACTTTTTAGGGTTTTCGGTCGAAGTTTGGGCATTTTTGACTGAAACATGGGCATTTTGGGGGTAAAAATCGGAGCGGGTAGGGTACCAGGGCGGGGCGGGTAGGGTACCAGAGCGGGGCGGGTAGGGGGGTAGCGTGCCAGGCCGGGCCGGGGCGGGTAGGGTACCATTGGGGGGACCCAGTGTTGGAGGTGGGGGGGGTTTGGGGGGGGGTAGCCCCCCCCCCAGTACAGTAGGTCTCCCCCCTCGCCTGGTACAGTAGGTATCCCCCCGAGGTTTGGCATGGTACAGTAGGTATCCCCCCGATTTTCATCCCGGTACAGTAGGTATCCCCCCCGATTTTGCCCCAAAAGTGCCAATTTTTGACCAAAATGGCCAAAATTAGTGCAAAATCAGTGGTTTTTACCTCAAATTACCCGAAATTCGCGCGCTACGCGCGCAAATACTACGTTTTCACACGATTCCACACATAATAAACACATTAAAAATTTTCACCCCAAAACCTAACCCCCCCCCCCCCGCCAACCCCCCCCCTAGGTACATAACCCCCCCAGGCCATCGGCTCTGGTACAGTAGGTATCCCCCCTCTCCGAGCGCGGTACAGTAGGTATCCCCCCTCCAGAGTACCTCCAACACTGGGGGGACCCCCCCAGGCATGGACCAATACCAGTGTAGTACTTGGTCAAGGTGTTGACGATAGATAGATTGGGACCCGAAATGTGTTGACGATAGATAGATGACCCAAGTCCGAAATCTGGGGGGGGTCGACCCAAAGTTGTTGACGATAGATAGATGGTGGGGGGGGGTCGCCAAAAATCAAGGTATAGTGTAGTGTACTAAGAAGGTAATAATGTGTAAATAGTAATGAAAATGTACTAAGATGTACTAAATCCGCGCGTAGCGCGCGATTTTTTGCCTATTTGGGACAAAAAATACCGATTTTGAGCCATTTTGAGGCAAAAATACCCATTTTGGGGTCGAAATGTGTTGACGATAGATAGATTGTTCCCAGAATTTGTTGACGATAGATAGATTTGCCCATAAGTGTTGACGATAGATAGATGAAATCAAAAAGTGTTGACGATAGATAGATGAATTTGGGGGGGACCCCCACCCCCCCAAGTACTACCCTGACCAATACCCAATACCAAAATCAGACCCAATACCAATACCCAATACCAACAGGGTAGTACTTGGGGGGGGGGGTGGGGGGACCCAAATTCATCTATCTATCGTCAACACTTTTTGATTTCATCTATCTATCGTCAACACTTATGGGCAAATCTATCTAGGTATCGTCAACAAATTCTGGGAATGGGAACAGAACAATCTATCTATCGTCAACACATTTCGACCCCAAAATGGGTATTTTTGCCTCAAAATGGCTCAAAATCGGTATTTTTTGTCCCAAATAGGCAAAAAATCGCGAGCTAAGGGATTTAGTACATCTTATTACATTTTCATTAATATTTACACATTATTACCTACTTTATACTATACCTTGATTTTTGGCGACCCCCCCACCATCTATCTATCGTCAACAAGTTTGGGTCGACCCCCCCCAGATTTCAGACTTGGGTCATCTATCTATCGTCAACACATTTCGGGTCCCAATCTATCTATCGTCAACACCCTGACCAAGTACTACACTGAATACCAATCAGAGGTGGGAATCGGGCCGGGCCGAGGTTTCCGGCATCCGGCCCGAACGGTCGGGCCGGGCCGGCTTTTCGGAATGTCGGGCCGGGCCGGGTCGGGTCGATGATGCCGGCCCGAAAAGGCCCGACATCATCGAATTTCAATAAAAATCGTGATTTTTTAGGCTAAATTTGCCAAAATTTCTCGCGATTCCGCAAATTAGTACCGACTTCCATGATTATCAGGTATTTCTAAACCAAAAAACAGTAATTTTTGCACCAAAAAATTGCTTCAAAATATCATCAGAAAAAGTCGGGCAGAAAAAATCGGGCCGGGCCGGGCCGGGCCGACTTTTTTCCAAGTCGGGCCGGGCCGGGCCGGACTTCCCGGCCCGAACTGTCGGGCCGGGCCGGGCCGGGCCGGGCCGACCCCCGGACCTCGTCGGGCCGGGCCGGGCCGAGGTAACCCGGCCCGATTCCCACCTCTGATACCAATACCAGGCACAGACCAATACCCACCAATACTAAACCAATACCACTTGCGTTCCCGGTATTGGTTCTGGTACTGGGTCGGTATCCTTACCATACCGCTAATCTGTGGTTGGTACGGTGAAGGTTGGGGGCGGGGTTCTTGGGGGGGGTCAATTAATGGGGGGGGGTTCTATTTCCGACAATACGGTAGGGGATGTTACTTAGGGGGCTCTATTCCGGGGGGCTCTATTCAGTGTAGTACTTGGTCAGGGTGTTGACGATAGATAGATTGGGACCCGAAATGTGTTGACGATAGATAGATGACCCAAGTCCGAAATCTGGGGGGGGGGGGCGACCCAAACTTGTTGACGATAGATAGATGGTGGGGGGGGGGGGCGCCAAAAATCAAGGTATAGTATAGTGCACTAAGTAGGTAATAATGTGTAAATATTAATGAAAATGTACTTAGATGTACTAAATCCGCGCGTAGCGCGCGATTTTTTGCCTATTTGGGACAGAAAATACCGATTTTGAGTCATTTTGAGGCAAAAATACCCATTTTGGGGTCCAAATGTGTTGACGATAGATAGATTGTTCCCAGAATTTGTTGACGATAGATAGATTTGCCCATAAGTGTTGACGATAGATAGATGAAATCAAAAAGTGTTGACGATAGATAGATGAATTTGGGGGGGACCCCCCCCCCAAGTACTACCCTGGCTCTATTAATTCACTGACCCCTTTTGGGGGGCTGTATTACGGGGGGGGGCTCTATTCCGGGGGCTGTATTTAGGTTTTTACGGTATCTTTCGTGGACGCGTGCTCAAGATTGACTAATTTTACGGAAATCCACCCGTTTTGTGTGTGCTTAAGCATAGTCCCATACTTAAGGTTTAGGCTTCTATTTCAGGCTTAGGCTTAGGCTTAGGCTTGCGGTTAGGCTTAGGCTTAGGCTTAGGCACCAGCCTGAATCAAATAAAACACACAGCCACGGCGAAAAACAGCTGTATCTTTCGTGGACGCATGGTCGGTCGGGTGGATTTCCGTATAATTAGTCGCTCGTCGCGTGCTCGGCCGGGTGGATTTCTCTGCTAAATCGAAGGGGAGGAATGCGTTGCGTTTTCGGGACAACAGGTCGAGGCATGCATCACGACGTTTCTTGACTTTACTCATCTTTTTGAAAACAGTTTATTTCTGACCCAAGGTCCCAAACCTCCCCCAGGCCATTGGCTTGGTACAAGGTATCCACATCCAGAGTACCTCTGACACTGCTCAGGCCCGTGCCGCATCCAGAATCGGCCGGATACGAACGTTTGTAAAGGTAGTCACAAACCAGAAAGGATTGCTGCGAGAAGAGATGGAAACAGCCAGAAAATCGTGTTCTTGTGCTGGCACATGTTAACTGCAGAACGCCGCTCACAGGGTTGAATTAAATCATATCTCATTGTTAAACTTGACTTTTTAAAACATTTTAAATTTAAAAAAAAATTTTATTTCGGACTGCCAAAAATGGGGTTCGATAGGTATGAAAATCCTTAAATCGCAGTTATTAGTCATATTTTGTGGCATACTAAAGGGAACTTTTCCACCGACTTTGTTTGGCAACCACCGGCATGTGTGCATCCAGCAGTTGCGATCTGATTGCTTCGGCCATGATTCGGATAAACTAGATGGTAACATGGTAACTCAGTAGGTGTATTGAAGTGGAGGCCATGGCCCCTGTGGCCCCCTGGATCCGCCCTTGGCACATTTTATTCTCGGTCCAAACAAAGTATACAGCAAATGTTTCATCGCAGCAGCAGCCTTATATGTTTCGAGCCACGTTGTCGTCCTATTGGTCATCATCCACGACGTTTACGTTATCGTGTCACCGGTGCTTTATATGCACCTAAAGTAAAGGCAGTCTACGGGAGGTTGTCACTCAGCCCCCGAATACCGTAACCCACCGTAATTTTCATCTGCAAGGATCGTGTCGAGACCATTTAGTTTTTTATCTATGCTTTGCGTGTTAGCGCCAACACCAACCAACATTTCGAAGTTTTGGGGATCGGCGCGCACGATGACAATTTCCAGCTTGCTGCCGCTAATACCCGTGTCGATAAGCAGCGATCAGCATGGGTCTCGCTTACGGTGGGTTACGGTATTCGGGGGCTGAGTGACAACCTCCCGTAGACTGCCTTTATACCACATTTTTTTGTTTCAGCGCTCTTTTTTGTCGCTGCGGGCAGTTTTTGGATGGAAGAAAAAGTTTTTGTAAATTAAACTTTTACTAAGCACTGAATAGAAGAGCTGTATAAAAAAAAATGCTACGCACGCGGCAAACCGAGTCGCTCTTTAACTACTAACCGAGTCACTAATTCTACATGTATGGTTGTTACTATCGGCGATCATCGGTGCGCGGGAGGGGTGGTAACCAGTTACAGTAACCCATCTTTCTTCCCTTCTTCTTGCGCGTTAGTTCAGCTATTGTCTTCGATGTTGATTAACCATCGACTTCGTAAATACCAACATACAGTCATCGATGTAAAATTAATTAAATTAAAAACATTAATTGTTGAAGTTGCCACTGTTTTGGAAATTATTTGATCAGTTGGTGATGATGGTATTTTACGTGCAAAGTTAAAAAATTCAAAAAGTTCAGTGCCAGTGGAAAAACCAAGTCTTGTCGTCACGGTTATCCGTTCGATTTGTTATATTCATCAACAGGGTGATGCTCAACACGACACGAGTCTTCCTCCTCCATTAGCGCGTTTGGCGCCGAGCTGTTGTTCAGGCTCAGAATTAGGCTCGGTCTTCCCTCCTAGATTTCTCCCTCCCCACCTTCCTCACCTTACTTTCCCTCCTCTAATCTCTTCCTACAACCTCCCCTCCTCTTCTTACACCACACTCTACCTTACCATACACACCTCAACTCTCCTCTCAACCTTTCTTCACCTCATTAGTCGCTCGTCGCGTGCTCGGTCGGGTGGATTTCTCTGCTAAATCGAAGGGGAGGAGTGCCATCACGACTTTTCTTGACTTTCTTCATCTTTTTGATGCAGAAAACAGTTTATTTCTGACCCAAGGTCCCAAACCTCCCAAAGGCCATTGGCTTGGTACAAGGTATCCACATCCAGAGTACCTCTGACACTGCTCAGGCCCGTGCCGCATCCAGGATGGGCGGAATACGAACGTTTGTAAAGGTAGTCACAAACCAGAAAGGATTGCTGCGAGAAGAGATGGAAACAGCCAGAAAATCGTGTTCTTGTGCTGGCACATGTTAGGCTGTTTGCAGAACGCCGCTCACAGGGTTGAATTAAATCATATCTCATTGTTAAACTTGACTTTTTTAAAACATTTTAAATTTAAAAAAAAATTTTATTTCGGACTGCCGAAAATACAGTTAAAATAATTGTCTGAAAATCCTTAGATCGCAGTTATTAGTCATATTTTCCTGGGCACACGAAAGGGAACGTTTCCACCGACTTTGTTTGGCATCCACCGGCATGTGTGCATCCAGCAGTTGCGATCTGATTGTTTCGGCCATAATTCGGATAAACTAGATGGTAACTCAGTAGGTGTATTGAAGTGGGGGCCATGGCCCCTGTGGCCCCCTGGATCCGCCCTTGGCACATTTTATTCTCGGTCCAACAAAGTATACAGAAAATGTTTCATCGCAGCAGCAGCCTTATATGTTTTCGCGCACATTTTGTCGTACTTCTGGTCATCATCCACGACGTTTACGTTATCGTGTCACCGGTGCTTTATATGCACCTAAAGTAAAGGCAGTCTACGGGAGGTTGTCACTCAGCCCCCGAATACCGGCGTAACGCCGCGTGATTTTCATCTGCAAGGATCGTGTCGAGACCATTTAGTTTTTTATCTATGCTTTGCGTGTTCACGCCAACACCAACCAACATTTCGAAGTTTTGGGGATCGGCGCGCACGATGACGATTTCCAGCTTGCTGCCGCTAATACCCGTGTCGATAAGCAGCGATCAGCATGGGTCTCGCTTTCAGTCGGCTACAGGTATTCGGGGGCTGAGTGACAACCTCCCGTAGATTGCTTTTATACCGCATTTTTTTGTTTCAGCGCTCTTTTTTGTCGCTGCGGGCAGTTTTTGGATGGAAGAAAAAGTTTTTGTGAATTAAACTTTTACTAAGCACTGAATAGAAGAGCTGTATAAAAAAAAAATGTGTACACACGCCACAAACTAAAGGAGTAGCTACTTAACTACTAACCGAGACGCTAATTCTAAGCCTGAACAACAGCTCGGCGCCAAGCGCGCTAATGGAGGAGGAAGACTCGTGTCGTGTTGAGCATCACCCTGTTGATGAATATAACAAATCGAACGGATAACCGTGACGACAAGACTGGTTTTTTCCACTGGCACTGGTTTTGAATTTTTTAACTTTGCACGTAAAATACCATCATCACCAACTGATCAAATAATTTCCAAAACAGTGGCAACTTCAACCATTAATTTTTTTAATCCATCGATGACTGTATATTGGTATTTACGAAGTCGATGGCTGATCAACATCGAAGACAATAGCTGAAACGCGAAAGAAGAAGTGAAGAAAGATGGGTTACTGTAACTTGGTTACGTCTCACCCCTCACGCGCACCGATGATCGCCTATAGTAACAAAAACAACCATACATGTAGAATTAGTGACTCGGTTAGTGGTTAAAGAGCGACTCGATTTGCCGCGCGCGTAGCATTTTTTTATACAGCTTTTCTTGTCAGTGCTTCATAGTAAAAGTTTAATTTCAAGAAACTTTTTGTTCCATGCAAAAAGTACCCGCAGCGACAAAAAATTCCGCTGAAACAAAAAAATGTGGTATAAAGGCAGTCTTGCGGGAGATTGTTACGGCTTGGCCGGCCAAACCCGTGACCGGCCATCAGCGACACCCATGCTGATCGCTGCTTCTGGGCACCGGGTTCTAGCGGGCCAGCCAGTTGGAAATTGTCATCGTGCGCGCCGATGCCCAAAACTTAGAAATGTTGGTTGGTGTTGGCGCTAACACGCAAAGCATCGATAAAAAACTAAATGGTCTCGACACGATCCTTGCAGATGACAACTACAGTGATTCATTTGTTTTTGGGGGCTGAGTGACAACCTCCCGTAGACTGCCTTTACTTTAGGTGCATATAAAGCACCGGTGACGCTTCGATAACGTAAACGT